>JAHZNB010001440.1:0-27973 GCA_027744295.1 Callyntrura guangdongensis
GAAGAACTTCTATTATAACGTCCTCTACAATAATATCAGTAATAAAACCTTAATAATAATTACACGCAATTTCATGTCGAGTCACATAAATAAAACGTGCCGTGCTCTGTTTCTGTGTGGTTGCTTGTTGTGTAGTATTTTTCAGGATAATAAGGAATTATTTTTTATGGGTTAGTGTAAATTATGAGACAAAGTTAAGATTCATCCTGTTATGGAAGCTGTAATGCTTCTCTACTACACTCACAGAAAAAAAGTGTGTCCCTATTTCCCCCCTCCAAACCACAACAACAGAAACATTCTACATTTGACATTTCAATGAATGTGGCTGCTACCATTTTCACTTGAACTGCATGTAGGTATTCAACATAGCACATTATTATCATTTTGGCAATGGCTATACCCGAGTTGACAAAAGATTCTTTACTTATTAGCCTAAAAAATAGCTCAAAATGTGGGCAGACATTTGTCAAATTCATGATTTTTGTCTGCTGTCATTATTTACGAAGTTGTACACATTGAGGTACAACATATAAGGAAGCATTTTTTACTCCTCATCATTTTGTTTCGTCATCTCCTCATATTCCCAGTTTGAAGTCCAAATTACGGCTAAATACGTCTCACATGTAGCGGACTGTGCTTTCTTGTTTCTTTCCCTACTTGTACAAAAAAGTGTCATCCAAGAACGATAAAACTTGAAGTTTAATTCAAATTTTGACTTGACGCTTTCTTAACCATATTACTTTTATGTCGTTGAGTGACCATGAAGCATTTTCCCACCTTGTTTAGAAATACCCATCTGTGTTTTACTCTATATATTATGTACCTTTCGCCACTTTAATAGAATATCTTGCACAGCTACTGCCTGTTCTCAGTTCCCTTGTGTTACTTATAAGCGTGTAAAACATAATATATTTCGCATGCCTAACTTACTGATCACAAAATTGCAGCAGTACCCATGCCCGACGTGTTATGTGACATTTATTGATGTTAGCAAATATGGGAATCAATCTACTTTTTAGAACAGCAGAGGTCAAAATAGTATTTTACTTTTGGATAGGTATATTTAGTATATGAGGATGCGAAACAGGATTTGACTTGTAGTTGGCAAAAATACTAGAAAAAGATAGAATAAAGGTCGTGTATTTCCGGAAATCGTAAAGGTAGGAGGACAAAATGACATTTCATGGGTTGTGCACTAGATCAGTGGGGAAAACTGTAACCTTAAATTACAAAGTTAAGGAAACCTACTAATCATCCTTTAGATTTCTGCTGGGGTGTATTGATTTTATCTGTATGACTGTTCATTGACATCTTATGTGCCTAGATAAATAGGTGGCTAGCTACTGTCAGAGGATGATCTCCAACAAACTACATTGATTTTCCAATGAAATATATTTACTTTAGAGGAGTTTAATTAAACACTGACTGGTTATATTACTATATAAGTAATAAGTACCTACATATAAGCACTGTTTGTCAACGATTATTCAGTGACATATTTCATCATATATTCCCTTGTAATTCAATCCAAACGGTAACGGTTAGTTGAACTAAATGGAATCGAAAAAAATCGTCCATCTACTTTAGTTAAACGGTAGAATAGGAAAGAAAAACCAATAAGATGTTTCATTAAGAATAAAAGAATAATATGGCCAAACGATGGCCAACAAAACAATGAAATTCAACAAAAAGTACAAAACTCAACAATACTTACTGCAAGACACTGTTTATCAGTGTAAAAGCCGTAAGCATAACTAAAATTTCATGTTTTAAAGGTATAATTTACTTGATATAAGTACATTACAAGTACCGACACGTATGAGCGTTTTCACTAAGGTGTTTGCGATTGTGTAACGTGTACGTGTATTTAACCATAAAGTTCAAGGTCAAATAAATACCACACGGCTACTTTCTTTCTTTCTTATTTGGAAGTGTAACGTCTAACGTTCAAAATAACCATACTGTTGTTTGTTGTATTTAGATCATTTAAGTTTGAAAGTTACATACCGTACATTAGGTCCCCGTCCTCTGTGATAAAATTATACGTAAATGTACTATGTATGTGTGCATCGTGCATACACATTATTATTACTTATATATAAAAGCTTCCCCTACCCAACATTATACCTTTGTACTCTGTACCGGTTCAAGAGTCTATTATTGTCACCAGTCACCACAAAGGAAGGATTAATTAGCTGTTTACGAAGATATATAATGTAAAAGCTAAAAAACAAAATTGAATTGACAGTTGAAGACTGTCATGTGTATGTGAGATTTACTGAATGCTGACACACACAGGAGAAGATTACAACTACAAGACCAGACGAAAAGCTATTGAATAATTTTCAGGATTATGGATACTTCATTGGACAGACGGGACATTTCCAAATATGAAAACATCGCTGACAAGATTGCCTTTTAAGCAACAGCATAAATGTTAGTAAATGGGTACTAAATGAAAATTGACGAAGAGTTTCCTCTCCATCTGGAGTAACTTTAAGCATATGCATAAATGATAGGTAGTCTTTAATCAACGACTTGTCATTATTTTGTAACATCTTGTATAATAATTGTATGCCATACAATCTGGTCGTCACTGGTGGTGGTGCAAATGACAACTGACGACGCCAAAAGTATTTAATCAATGCCAGCGCATTCTAAACATGAATTATAATTAGGATTACGTACTTTACCTTTTAGAACCGAGATTCTTGTTTCAGTAGTCTTTAATGTAAATGTAAATGACACGTTCCATAAATTCCAAGTTCCAGTTTCCAAATAAATTTTAAGATTACGACCAAGACGCCATACAGCAAGACACTAGCTTGACGCCTATTTATGACTACCACCAAAAAAAACAAAGATTTTAACCAATGTAACCTATAAATAGCTTTTTTGTGAGTCCTAATAAGGACGGCCCTGGCTGCTGAATACTTTACCTTTACTCTTTTACCAGCCATCGCAGCCGCACCGCATTTCAATGCTTACAATGGATTATTATTGCATTTTAACTAATTGTTAAATTGACTTAAAATCTTTCATCAGTTAAACAAATATAATAAGTATTTATGCTCCAAATTTTCACTTTACGCATTTTTGTTTACATACTACTAGTACATTACTGTTTCATTTTCCGCCAATATTTTTAAAACTCGAGTGTTTTTCGTACAGATCTATATTTTTACTTTATTAGTAAACTCCATCATTCGTATATCAGCAAACCAGAATGTCATGTTATATTAACACTAAAATCAGTAAACCTACACCATCTTACAACATAAAAACCGAAAATCACAAGACATTATAATTCATTATTTTCATTAATTGCAACACTAGGATCAACGTTTGTTTTGGGGTAATAAATGTCAAATGTAAATAAATACCCCATTCATTTGGAAAAATAATTAAAATAAATAAATAAACAGTACAATGAATCTAATGCCATTTATTAATTTGTAGAATTCAACGATCGACGTCCTGGGTCGTTGGTGTATCTAGGTCGAGAATATTAGATTCACTTGAATATTAATTTTAAACGATTTCCCTATGAACAAGTGCTCTAGTTTGTTTAGAGATTCAACAGCTAAGCTCCAGTCCAATATACCTTCGAATTGAATTCCAATATCAATCGAAGATAAAAATTCTGGTAAATAAAGATATTTTTCCATTTAAGGTTAATACAAAGTTGTACACAATGTAACGCGTTGTCACATAAGTACTTTTCCATTATCAGTTATCTAAGAACATGCCAGCCAGTCAGCAAACTTATGAAAGAGTAGGAGATATCAACTTAATCGATATCAATAAAAATAAAAGCTCAATTGATGAAATCGACTGTCCTGACGTTTCATATTTTGTCAATTTGATGTCTATCCGACCATTCATTTTGTTGAAATGTCTAGTTCATGCCAAAAAAGTAAAGAAGTAACGCTCGTACTCACAATCACAATCAAAACATAGTTTAAACGCTTAAAATTACGGTGGCATATCAATCAGTTTTAAAGTTCTACGCAAATCAAGAATTCTCATCAGATAACATACATAAGAGCGACTTGTGTAATTCTAAGACGGTTAAATTGAAGTCTGTACTAAAAATATAAAGTAAATTTTAGAAGCTTCGCTCGGTAGCTTTTTTGTAAAATTGGCAAATTTTGCCAGTAAAAAATTTCACAAACAAGAACAACTTTACGACGGACTAAACGGTCGCACAGACAAACGTGTCACACATTTAAGTAAATACAAGTATAATAGGCTTTAGCTGCCGCAAACTTGCTTTTAATAATCTCTTGAATTACCTGAAGAACAAAGCTTTTTATTCAGTAGATATGCAAAGAACGTTTCTTTAATTTCACCATATTTATGCATAAACAAAGAACGTGTACATGAATTAACACTATACATAAACTCTCATAACTGTCATCAAATTCAAGATTCTTTAGAGTGGAGATGAACCAAAACCGAATTGTACGTCCTAGTGTGTAGTGCGAAAAAGTATGTGTTTGTTTTGGTAAAAAAAAATTGGCATGCAAACTGGCTGGTTTTGGCCGTTGGCCATTGTGAAATGGACAATAAAACTTTCCTACTATATTTTCCACCCTGCGTGAAAAGAAGCTTTCTTTATTTTGATGTCCACTAAAGGGCAGTTTAAAACATATAACTTGGACATCTATCTTATTCCTCAACTCAAATCACTTTTTGAATCTACATTCAATGCTGACAAATTTGGAAGGATTTTGTGTACCTTGTTCACGAGGATGACAAAAGTAACAGAGCCAAAGGTTAAAATAACATTAGGCAGCAAATGAAGACACCATCATTTACACAAGTACCACATCGTCCACACATCTCACATCTGCAATTACAACATTAATGTACTCGTATCGTGTACTGACAATAAGCTGTACTAGCACTAACACACTCTTTATATTTATTTATTTATATTTTTATGTCGGTGCAAGCATGCCATGCTACTATATTATTCATTATATCTTATATTCAATTGTAAGTTTTATGATATGACGTTGGGTTGGATGATGGTATTCTTAAAAAAAGCAAGAGACCAACAATGGTTCGTTGATATTGATGATCTGTGCAAAAGTGCAAAACTTCAATTGGACTGTATACGAATTCATTTTGACATACATGTACTTACTCTCAGGTAAACAGTAGTATATTACGTGGATTTGCAACTTGATTTTGGAGCTTTGACGAATTACGCGCAGAAGTATGTTAGCTTATCCAAATAACGAAAATGTTCAGTTTGGACTTACGTTCGTACCTGGCCACACACAAGCACACGCACACATCTCTCTGAACAGGTGCTCATTAATTAATCCTATTTGGAGGAACACGATCCCATTCTAACACAAAGTAGAGAAGTCAAAAGAAAGAAAGTTTCTGTGCAGATTCAGGTAAGTTTTGATCAATTCATTAGTTGCGCTTGGCGCTCAGTAACAGGTAAAGAAGTCGAGGATGAAAAAAATTGCCGATTTTAGCAATTGGGTGGGTCTTCTTATGTACAAGTTCGTCACCTATTTTTGACACTTCACTAATTAATTGGAGACAATTAATGGAAAATTATATGACTGAGTGAAGTTTTTGTCAGGCTACCGAAAAAAGTTTGATTACACTACTGTGTGCCTGGCGCCTGTTGACTACTATAAATTTTGGAAACAAACAACGGACAGCCCAAAATATATTGTATGTTAATTTGTGCTTGATTTTTAGAGCTTAGTGTTGCGGTAATAAAGAAAATGTTTGCAGCAGCCGCAGCTACTTTTGCGCGTTAATGTTTAGTGAAGAAACTGTAGCAGTTTTTATTGTGAAAAGGATCTGACTGAAAATGGGAGTGACATGAGAATTTTCATTTGGCAGTTTGAGTTCGAGTTTTGATCTACTAGCTGCCTTCTCTGTGCATTTTTCATCTCCCGTTTTTCTCCTCGAGTGTGCATGCATTTGCACTTCCTCCCTCTCTGCCTGTTGATGTGTGTGGTGATGTTTGGGGCATCTTAAGATTGCATAAGATTCTGGAGCAAAAATTTACTGTCAATCAATTGCAGTCTTAAGGAAGAACAAGCAAGGATATTATTCCGCTTGAAGTTAGATGCAATATAAATACAGGTAAATTTTAACATTTTAATTTCATTTATTTCGTTACTCATTCATTCTGTTTACAACATGCTCGTTTGGTGTTCTTCCTCCTTAAAGTTTAAATAGATACGCCATCGTCATCTTAAAAATCTATTCAAGTTCACAGCAAAAATTAAACCGGAAGCTGTTGACAGTTTACACCTTTTTAAACTTTGCAGTTAAGCATATTCATATTCATATGCACGTTCGTTGTGTAATAATTACCTTCATCGGATCTGCTACTTCTTACTACACACACAATAACTCTCAATTTGGAATACAAAGTGATTTAGATATTGCTATATAATGCGTACATTAAGTGCAAATTACAAAAATATTTTACAGCTTTTATGTAACCGTAATTGGCATCTGGCATTTTTTTAAATGCCCGTGAAAATCCTTTGACTTTTTGTTAGGCAATATGTATAAAATCTTTGTTTTTGTATCTCGGTTTGTTTATATTGCATTTTTTCACACTTCTGATTTTTTTTCAAGTTATTTTTACCTCGATTGTTGGAACTATGCTGTCAGTTCTATATACACACCTTGATTTTTACTATTAGAACCGTTTTTCACGTTACTTGATGTACATGGAGCATCCTGCCTCATTTTTAATAAGGACGAAATTATTTTTTTTAATGAAACTAAATAGCTACCTATTCTTCTAAAACACATGTAGGTACATATATGCATGTTGCGAAAAAAAATACATTTTAGATACATGATAATCTGAATGGATAATTGTCATATTCGCCATTATCTTCTGCCAACGAACTTTTGATTGATTCGTCATGCACGAAGATGAATGCGACTTTTTCTGTTGACCGTTTTTGCAACGTCATTCTTCTGTCAACTCTCATGCAGGATGAATTAAATGGACCTTCAAATTATTTAGATACTATAATCAGTAAAATACCAGCGTTTATTTTATACACCATGACTCATGTGATATGGCGGACTGTAATCAAAACATGTAGTACGTATCCAAAATCCAAATTAAGCTAGTAATAACTAGCATTCAGCTGATGTGTAAAGGAAGGAATCCAATTTAATATTCAAAAATAAATTTAGCGTAATAATTAACGTTATGCATTTTAAGTAGACTGTTGGTTTGTGTAGTGTATTATGCCGCAACTCTTTCGAAGAGCACTATAATATTCAATATTCTTAGTTGGGCTAATATATATGCACACTATATTTTAACATGTCCAAATGCAATTTTTGTCTATGGTCTCTATAGATTGTAGATGTGTACGAGTACATGTTTAAAAAATAATAATAAAAATACGCATTGTTGTTAGACATTACTATTACAGTTGACGAGTTAGATCGTTTGGATTGGATGAAAGGATAGGTGTAATTGAGGAACACGGCGTTCTTTGTTCATTTCATTGTGTTCGTTTTACTGAAGTTGGAATTTGGTAATAAACGCATGCCCATATTTATACCAATCTCACCTGCTGTTGCTGCCACGTTTGCAAATTTGCTACGTCTTATTGTTAAGGAGAGTCGTCGTCAGTCGTAGTAAATCGTTATCTTAATGTTGTTGATGGAAAACGGTCTCTGTTCAGCAGTATCAAACAGGGACGTAAAGACCTGGGTTGGTCGTTCTGGCTTTCCGTCTCTCTCTCTCTCTATGTCGCGCCGTCTCCATTCGATTCAGGCGCACATGATTAGGCACTTGTCTTTATTAAACTGGCTTGAGACAGGATCAGATTTGGGATTTGGTCTGGCATTAGCCCAATCTTTACAATCTGCAACCTTTAGTTTTAAATCAACTTTGCAATTTCTTGTCTCTGTGTGTGCGCGCGCGTTCATGATACGTTTTATAAGCAGAAATGAATTACATCCATTTATATAAAGGGTAGAAATATTTGCAAATATAAGTGGGTCAAGGTAAGACTCATCTTCGTATCTAAAAAGTTCAATATTACTACACCTGTACCATTTTAAGGACAACAAATGCAACGTCCCTGAGCGTTTTTATCTAAAAGAAAGTATTGTGTTTATTCAAAGCATTAACACAACACAAGATTCCAAAAAACGAGAGCTCTGCATCAGTCAGTATTCACAAATATTGGTAGTAAAAGTGACAGGAGAAAACTAAAATACATCACAAAATTGTGAACACGGCATAGCTTTTATTTTAACAAGAAACTGCAACACAAATATAGGTAAAGAGTAAAGGTTAAAAACAATTGTTTGTTTTTTGCTTTGAAAAAATGTATTTTTCTTCCACTTTGATGATCGCATACACACAACACCGGTATGAAATCATGTAAGCCATGTGTCATTATTACACAAAACTCATTGTCGGACAACTCGTGAAATCATAAAATTTCTGTATATGAATATTCAGAAGAGTCGGAATACAGTCGAATACTTGTATTAAATTGTCACTATTTTTTCGACTGTGTGCAGCAGGATCGAACAAGATTTCGACTACATCAGAAAGCATTATTCATGAGTACAAAAAATTTCGTAGGGATTGCCATTTTGCGCAATTAGAAAATATTGTTTTGACGGTTGCGGCTTATTGTAGTTTTGTTGATTGCCATCTTTAAAACTACACACTCTGCATCTCTCTACTCTTCAGCATAAACCAAACCTTAATAGGTGAGGTGTCTTAAAAACATTGAAATTAAGGACAATTGTGTACCCCTTTCCTTAACTCCATTTCTGATTTTCATTGTTAGAAAAGCGCAAATTAGCAGCTCATATGGAATCACATAAAAGTCACAAATGCATTATTAGTGTTTTCATCAAGTTTTATAGTGTGGGGACTATTGAACATTGGTAATTTGACGTACAGGTCACAGTAAGCAGAAGTAGTGTCGAGTACACTGGCATTTCTTGTGACGGCTTGTCAAGTATGTAATGGTAAAGCTCAAGTTACACCTTAATGAACTGTCATCCAATTTCCATTTTCAAATCAAAAGAAAAATATATTACATAGTAAATGAAGAAAATACATAAAGATGTGATGTGAAGGTAACATTGAATGCAACTAGCGCAGTCAGTCAGTTTTTTAATTCTCGAGGATCTCTCTCTCTCTCTCTGAGTTGAAAAGAAATGCACACACAATTATTATACTATTAACAAGCAAACTGAATTGTATTAACACAGTGTATTAGCATATAATTATCGATAGTAAAAATGGATCATTACACGTTAGTATGCACATGTTTTGCTCTAGTTTTAACCTTCATCCTACTCCTCACACACAGGAACACATACTTACGCACACACTTCCAACTTCCTCTGAAGATTTTTTTCTTCTATTAAATTTCATTTCGCCAGATTTGCATTGTCAGTTGTCATTGTTCTAGATCACATTTTTGTACTATTGTTTTTGGCGAAACGGCGGACTACACTAATTATTTACATACATTTTCTGCTATCTTTCAACTTCTGAAAGAGGGTCTCCTTTACCCTAAAAATTCAACATCATAATATTGAATGTTCAGTCACAGCATGACGTTGCGAGGAAGTGGAGCCACAAATCAGTAAACGAGACAAGAAAACGCGTGGGGTCAACCGAAGGAATTAGGCATTTTTGGCAATCTCCTGTTGTAACTGAGTATCCATAATATTCCTCAAATGATACTGTTATGGCTTGACTTTGGAATTGTAATGGTGCAAATGTCCAACAAAATGTGATCTTGAAAACAGTAAATCTCCTGCGCGTAGGTTGATTCACGAGATTTTTTTTGCAAGTATTTATACTCAGGTGCCTATCATCCTCAGGCGTTCGTATGAAGAAGATTGTAGTAGTATATATTACGTATTTATTTAAGCACTGTAACCTGGTCTATGTCATATCAAAATAATTATGTTTGTTTTTAACTCTGCGACAAAAGTAGGAGTTCTAATTTTAGAGATTTTACTCTCAACATTCACATTAGTAATTTATTTTGTCTCGTCGTACACCGCATGTTTTGCAAAGCTATAAAATATAGTCGCTTTACAAAACGGCGGGTTCACAAGTTTCTTTGCCTTACAATTGACAATTACATATTCGACAAGTTACTGGAAGTAATGCTGTGTTAAGCTTTTATCATTTCGGTAAAAAAAATGTTATAGGCGGTTTGAATTTGGACAAGTATACTTTCCTTTTAAAACGAATTTCAAGAATTGTTTAAATATTCCTACGCAAAACTCATTTAGAACGTCCCGTTGTGCATTAACAATTTGCATATAAACAAATGTGTATTTATCTCTGGTAAGGAATCAAAATAAGGATAAGAATCTGCAATGCATTTCATCAATCAATCGTATTCAAAATCTAAATTTTCTTGTTGGAGTGGGAGGTTTTATATTTATGGCAAATTATTCAATTTATCATCAGTTCATTTGTAATCAAAAGATGACATTCAATTGTGTTTGAACACTTTTCATAATCAAGTCATCAGTTAATGTTGATTATGCCGCCTAAAATTGCGAAGAGAACAGTTTTGCTGTAGGTAATATATACAAAACAGAAGAAAATGGGTGGGAACTATAAAACAACGACTATAGTGATGGCGATGATGATAAAGATAAATTATGGCTTTGTAGAGTGAAGACGTTTCAAGCTTACCTGGTACGGCTCTGATGAAAGATTTGATTGATCACTTATCATACTAATCAAAACGATAGCCACGCTTTACTCATTGATGTACACATCTTTCGGAATGACTTCATGTCAGATTGCCAACAAAGGAAAATTGCAAAAGGGCAAAATACGTTGTGTATGTAAAAATGTCTGTAACTATTTTTGTTTTAAAGGTTGCAGCTTTATTGGGACCAAACTGCGTGAAGCCAATAATGACAATTAAACCAGGGGATTGACAGAATTGAAACAAAAGGATGAAGGTGTCTGACCCAGGCATTGTCAAAACCAATCGCGAACGCAGTCCTATGAAGAAGAATACAGGAAATGAGAGTAGTAACAGGGTGCCAAACTCACAATCAACTATTAAAGTGGAAAGGACGCTGAAGGCAAAAAACAATCTACAATCAGAAACCACGTTGACAGAGAGAAAATCCAGAGGTAATTTTAAATAGTTGTTCATCATCAAGGCACAATATTTAATAATATGTTGTTACGTGTCAACATGTTATATGTTATACATTGTCAACAATATAATTATGATTTATCATAGAGTCTGTTAAAAAATCGCGACGAACTGATAAACCCACTGAAGTAGAAGTCAAGGAGTCGTCCCCTAGTAGAAAACCATGGGTTTCAAGCACACGACGACCTTCCAAACCCAAACTACCGCCTGCTGTAATACAGGTGGAATTGTCACTCGCAGAGGCGAGCAAAATTCACAAGAAAATTCCACATTCATATACACCTGATTCATCTGACACGGAAAAAACGAAACTTAACGTGAAACTGGTAAACAAAAAGAAGAGTGAGGTATCACCCACCGTGACAAAAGTCAGTACTACAGGTAAAACAGATGGAGGAATCAAACGAACAAAAGTTACGTTGAAAAGGCAACTGGCCCTTGATAATGTACCCACCAACTTAAAGGAATCATTTTCTGTGTCTGAGGAAAGTCTCAATTCCATTACTTCAGTGACCCAGCTGTTAAAAATAGAAAGATCGTCCTACACATTTAATAGTAGTAGCAACAACAGCAATTCTGCCAATGATGACGAAGATGAAGACATTGCCACAGGTGGTGTCAAGTCTTTGGCAGCAAGATGGCAAGCAAGAAATGAGAATACTTTGAGTGCAAAACAAAATGGCATCCTGAAAAAAAACGACAGTGTTCGTTCCAACAAGACTAACGATGACGACATGAATTCCACTAAAACTAAGTTGTACGAAGCCATTAGACAAAACGGACTACTGAAGGAGAGCATGACCACTGGGTTTCAGGATAAAGAAAAGGAAGCCGTGTTGGCTATAAAGAGCACGTCAAAAGATTCAAAATCAAGTGTATCATCACAAGTTGCACACGTTCCGTTGTCGTCGTCATCATCGTTGCCAAAATCGCCTCAATTGAAGGAAAAAAAGAAAAATGTGGACAAACTTCCACCACCCACAATGTCGGAAGCATCCTCGCCTCTACTCAGTGCAGCAGCTGCTGCTGTGGCAGTCAGTGGGAAGCCGATGGAGAGAAAAATGTACGAGATTTTTTTTATTCTTCAGTTTTGTCACTTGACCTACATAACATAAAAATTCTAAAAAAAATATTAATTTTGCTACACATGTTTACTAGCACAATTACTAATTAAAACCAGACCAATAATAATCAGAAACTAAAAATGTTTAAACGTAGCAGCACATTACAGTCTGTAAATAAAAGAGAGCATCGTTTAACTAAATTAACATTTATGACGCTTTTATTGCAATATTACATTCATAATAATATTATTAGCATTAGCGGTATCGCGTGCAGTGTAGTTGTGGCCTTTGTCATGCGGAAACGCATATGAATAATGTTTATCTTTCATCCCCACAGTAAAAGAAAAACATCATTTAGTTTCAGACGAACCACTCTCAAATAGACTTTTCGACTTACAAAAAGTCTCATTAAAACTTATTACTCTCAAAATATTCATAAACGTTGCAGCCGCGGTCCTCTATTAATATAATATTTATATACCAAGTTTAACACTAAAAAATGGTTTTCCTGTTTGCAGTTCGTACTCGTACTACTATTGAAGTGCTAGTGCAGTAAAAATTTAGGCATTGCTCATTTTTTAATTGTGTTGATAAAAATACCCAGTCGTATTTTCCGCCGTACAAGCTGAGTCTGCCGAACATTATTGTAGTTCAGACTTTTTTGTAATGAAGACTGGTCCACTGTTGGCTGTTGTTAAGTTTAGTATTTGAGTGCAACTCAAGCAAAAAACGGGAAACGTGCAACCGGTAACGTAGCACACAACTATTGACGACTTCCACTCAGAGTATACGTGAATTCTCACTGTGGTGTGTAGGTAGAGATACATAGGGATTTTTTAAGTGAATTAAATTTGTAGAATAAACTTTCATTCCTTTTATACATTTTATTACAAGCCGCTTTAATAAGACGGCTAATATTTTGTCATCAACTCGACTGAATGTCAAACAGTTTTGGTAAAACATATACCTAATTTAGGTAGGAATGTAATTCTCGTCTCGTCAGGACGCAGACAGTTACAGTGGCAGCCTAAACAGTTTACGTTGCACGCGACATTTTTTATGCTGCATATATTTCATACACAATTTATCAAGAAAAGTGATGCTATCAAAATTACCGTACTTTTATCTAAACTAGATATTTATTTATATAGCATATCCTTACGTGAAATGTGCAATCCTTGTGTTGAGTGAGTGGAATCCTTGTGTACCTATATTATATGTACATTTAGATAGATGTGTAGTAAATCCTAATCGAAGACATTTTTGTACATTTAATAATAATATAGCACATATGCCTATATTATATAGTTAAATATTTTTTATTTTCTTTATGTTCCGGCTAATAATATACAATTATCTTCCCGTTTAACAATAGCAAATAAAATATGTTAAATGCGTCATAAATAAATCACATCGTTAAAATTCGGTGTACTTTAGCCATACTACAGCTAAGCGACTCCTTTGACGAGTAGTTATATACTCTTATCTTAACTCTACTATCATATAAACAGTTTAACGTTTAAGCTAACTTGTTATTATTGGTTGGTATTTGTATCCAGCATCCAACCAAGTACTTACTCATATAAGCTTTTACTTACCATCAAACGTGCGTAAAGGAAAATGTTATGCATGTGTATAATAACTGGTGCAAACAAAGCAATTTTTCTATTTGGAGGTTTTATTAAAATGATATTGGTTTAGAAAAAGGACGAAAACACTTCCACGCTCATCATCAACATCATCACCGTCGTCAGCAGCTGCAGCTTTAACAAGCAAATTGACCAGTGGGGTGGCCACAGTGACAACAACCAAAAGAGCAGAAGAACTTTCTGTACCCACCACGGCGAGGAAGGAGTCGTTAGTTTTAAATAAACCTAGCAATAGAGCCAGATCCCGCAGCACATCTCCAATTAAATCTAGTACATTGGCTAACATTCCAACTAGCAATAAACCAGCAACTCCACCACCAGAAGTAGTGGCAGCCGCAGCAGCAACAACGCTATTATTATTATCAAGGGGAAGATCAACTAACAGACGCTCAACAGTTGACACAACGACTCCTCACACAAACCCATCAACAAAATCATTTAGCTACGATCAGCAGCATCCGCAGCCCAGAAGAAGCAGGTCTGTATCAAGCACGCCTGGCTTACCCTCATACGCAGCAGCGACAACAACGTCATTAGCAAAACAAACTAATCAAATTAGGGATCATAAAGAAGAATCCACTGGTAAAGCCAGTAACAAAAGCGTCAGTTATCACAAATCTCATTTAATCAATGCCAATGCGAGTAGTAGCGCTGTTTTGACTGCTGCTTCTTCTTCGGATGCTCGTGGTCAGGGTCAGCAAAAGAATGTGGTGCCAGTGAAGTCGAAGAATAGAATTAGAGACAGCCATTCACCGAGAAAAAGCGATCCTCAACAAATTGCTTCTTCGACAAAGAATGCGACCACTGTCCCCACTTCTTCAAGTAGTAATACTACAGGAATCAAAACATTTGTAAATTCTTTGTCACCAGTGTCATTATCATCATCGTCCACGGCGACATCGCCAACCAGGAAAATCAGTAATGCTAGTAAAGTCAGCAGTAACGACAAAAAAGATTCAAAGAGCAGGTTAGTAGAAATAGGAAGCACGCCGAAATCAGATGTACGTGGCAAAACTGATTGGAGGAGTAAAACTAACAATTCTGGCGTCGCCATTGGTAGAAATAGCGTCGGTAGCAGAAAAAGAGAGGAACCTAGCTTTTCATCATCCTCAGTTGCATCGCCATCCTCACCAAGGAAAGCGTCACTGGAAACAGTAAAGCGCAACGCAGCAGAACTACAGCAGCAAAGGATCATTCCTTCCATAATCATGAGCGAATATGTGGACGAAGACAACAAAGATGGGAAAACAACAGTGTTGGCGCACACCAAGAGTTTATTTATTCCGTTGCAGTTTATTGAACCGTTACAGTCAGCCTGTGATATTGAAGAGGGATCCAGTCTTGAGCTAAAAGTTCGTGTGAAAGGTAAGCAAAAGCAAAAAACATTTTAAATGTTGAATGTACACTTTTCACTGCAATAAACTGCAATTGATTGTGCGATCGCAAACAAATGGGTTGTTGTTGGCATGAACTTGACTTAAAAGGAGGAGTATTTACTATCTGATACATTTGTACTCCAAACGTAAACACGTTTATGTTATAGGCCATGAATTGATAGCATGACACAACGTCATTATCACAAAAGCGAAATATATGATGAAAGCAAACAAGACTTGAAATTGCAAATTTCGGTGAAGATCTACAACAGCCACTTGTTACTTCAATGTTTGTAGATTTTGGGCCTTTACATGCCTGCAACATAAATTCATTTCGTGTAAAACATATTTTACCTCGGCACGTTGTAGACGTAAGTGACTAGTAAACATTTGATAATCTATTATAACTAATTGAAAATCAAAGTACTTTGGCAATCAATTTGTTTGATGTCATACACAAAGATAAACAATTTAGTTCCGATATAACATAATAATTTAATAAGGCGTTTGATGAGCCAATTTCACTATAAAATTTTTCTTTTCATGGATTGCCATTTTAATTTGTTTATTACTTGCTGCCGTTGTCGTGTATGTACCCGATGAAAAGATTATAGTTTATATGTATTCCATTTTTGTTTGATAACAAAAACATGTACAACACGGATTGTTTCACAAGTTCAGTTTTTTTTGTGACGTGGTATCTTGTGATATACCTACTTTTTTAAATCTAAAAACAGTAAAGGTGTTTGCCTTTGACCACACAATACAAACAACATCGCCATTATTTTTTTCATCATAATAGTATGCAACCGCCCGCTATGTACATTACTTCTCATTCAACATTCAGTCTTTCAAATTGAGTTAGCTCATTAGCATCATCGAATGCGTACTCCCTCGCAAAATATTAAATATATTAGAGCTGCTGTCGATGATGAAAAAAATGACAGCAACATATTTTTGTTGTGGAGTAAATAATCAGATCAAGCTTACAAAAAAACCTACAGCCACCTATCACCTCCCTCCCACCACCACCACCTCTCTCTCTCTCTCTCTTCGTTTCTCTCTACATTCTCTGCCTACATGAATACAGCATATACAACCGTTTTTTGTATACGTTTAGATTAATTGTAAAATTGACATTTCATTGGCTAGATACAATGGAATATAAAAGGGGTTTCAATTACCTACTACTAGGATTACCTGGGACTTGACTACAAAAACTAATTAGCATAGAACTACGTGACTTGGCATAATACTTGGTCTGCTGTCGGATTTTAACGTTTTGTTCGCATGAATACAGATCCCCTTTTACTGCTTTATTGACGCAAACTCTCAAATTCTAAAAAGAATTCTCTGCTTCATGTCGGAACGTGTACATTATTATAGAACTTTGGCTTCGATATGTGAAATGATATATTCAATATTATAGCGTTTATTAAAGGTGCATAGGTTTTTATTATTAATTACGAAAACCACACAACAATTTTATTACAAATAAGTATTGAAAAATAAACTGAGAATGAGTAACTCTAACTCACCAACATTGAATATTGGAAAATTTCCATAATAAATGCCTTGCCATGAAATATAGCGCTTCTTCATCATAGTAATAAATTTTGTAGATATGGTGTGATATTTAAGTTGATTTATTGTATCACACGAAAGCACAAAGTAGATAGCGGTTAGTGGTAGCATCTGGTTTGATGGGCAACAAGAAGATGAGCGATATAGCAGTAGTAAATTTAGGCCTAAGCCCGAGCGTTTTCTTTAAAAACGTTCGTCTTCATTTCCACACTGCAATAATAGTTACAATTTCATGGAAGAATAATAGTAGTACGTACTCCACAGTGAAATTTATAATTTTACTGCTCATACCATTACTTGTCGAATGCTAGAATCTTCTGTATAGGTAGGTATACATCTGACTTAAATTGGTGCTGTAGTTTTATTACAAGCTATATATTTTTTGTTTTTAGTACATCTTTTTTCAACCTATGTAGGTCTAGGTACAGATTTGAGAGTCTCAAATTGAGACACTCGCGAAAAGGAGCAGATTTTAGTTCACGATAAAGTCATCATAGCCATAAAATTTCCATACCACGCATTAAAAAAGGAAAATAGGGAAAAAGTATTAGGATAACTACTCTTTGTAGATTTTTTTGAAAGAAGCAAACGTTTTTTTAGCGACGACACAGGTATATTTTCCACGAGTGACGTGTATATTATATGCAGGTGCGGAAGCGGTGATTTGGGTCAAAGAGAATAAAATTATCCCAAACGCTCCACCAGACTTCGAATATTTTCAAGAAAAAGCTAATGATTTGTACGGATTGAGGATAGCTGACGCGTTCCTGGAAGACTCTGGTCTTTATATTTGTGAGGCATATGGTGCTGGAGGGAGGGAAATAACTTGCTGGTGCGAAGTAGATGTTTTAGGTAAAATGTGATGAAGTGGAACCGAAAACTATTTAGCTAAACATGATTTTGTGCATTCCATCTGGTTTTTCTCTATGTAACTCTCTTTAGAAACAGGAGCAAACGTCGATGATGACGAGGTGGACACAAGTTGGGAGGATCTGAACATGTCAGACGAAATCAAAACGCCGAAACCTCTAGTCGTTCCAGTGATTGTGACAAGTCAGGCAGAGCAGGATAGCGAGCCAAGCCCTTCTTTTGAAACTGCAATGGCCAAAGAGCCTTCTCCCATTAGAACTGTTACAGTGAAAGAAATTGACATTGATGATGAGGGACATTTTTCAAGACGAACCTCTCTAAATAATCAGAGGAGTAGTCAATCTTGCACGAACGAAAATAATGATGTTGGTGATTGTGATCAGCTCATTGAAAATAAGCAGCAGTACTCTTCAAGCTACCATCATCAAAACCTCAAGAAAACTTCGCGGAATGAGTCAGCATTTCCAAAGTCATTTGCAGTTGCTGAGCAAATAAAAAATGAAGATGATCTTGAGAATAGGCAGGGAGCCGCTGCAAACCACAGAGTAAAATCTCAATCTTGTTGGGCCTCGCCAACAAAACAGGTAACAAAAGTAAACTACAAGACTGGCGAGGGTATGACAGGGGAAACTGTGACAGAGTTTGCCTCTCCCAGCATCACAAAAGAGAGTCGATTAACACACGCCAAAGAAATGAAATGCGATTTTGTAACGGATGCAGCCACGGTATCAATAATAATCCCTGCAGAAGCGGATCATTTGGTAAAGCAGAGTGACACTAATCATTCTCGTCATCTTGACAGCGTTAAACGGCAGCTCACGGGAGAGCTTAGTTCCGCTTCGGATGAGTCAATATACTTGAAGGAGCGACGTTTAGGTGACGAAGGAGTACTGTCATCAGCAGAAGAGCGTTCTATTTCACTTGATTTGAAAAGTAGTGTTGCTAATAATGAGGATACCCCAACAATTACCTCAGAAGACAGTTCTTTCCTTCCGATGAGCTCACCAAGCTCTGAGCACAATGAACGTTCTTCAAGTATTGACTCAGCTATAGGATTGCTTGGTCGTCCATTATTCATCGATGGGAAATTTCCACCAAGGATTCTCGTCGGTCCAAGTAATATTATTGCGTTATACGACGAAGTTGTTCATTTAAGAGTTAAGGTGCAAACTTACGGCATTCCCAAGACTTCAGTGAATTGGTTTAAATTTGTTAATGTAAGTTACTGCTTTTCATATGAATTATAGTTTGTTCGTGTCATATCATACACTTGTGTATACGTGGAAAAGTTTTGCATGGTAGCTGGGTTTATAATTACAACGTGTGCTTCTTTTTAACATACGTTTTTATATGTATTCTCCCATTATCGGTTAGGGAACCTACAAGAAAATTGAGCTCAATTCTGGTGACCAGTCCTCATCACAAGGTGATGCTCACATGTCCATTACAAAGTGTGGAACTGCTCTCAACACGCTGACTATAACTCGCATCAACTACGATGATTGTGGACGGTACAGAGTTAAAGTACAAAACTTGTTGGGTATGGATTCACATGACTGCCTGCTAACAGTTGAAGGTAAGCCTCTCTGCGGTGCTCTGGTAGTAGTATTAAACTTTGAATGAGCTTTTGGCTTTGCATGGGGAGCAGTACAGAGAAATTGTGTCGTTTTTAAACATAGGACCTCCAGAGCCGCCCGGAACACCTCCAAAAGTAAAATACGACGATAAGAGCAAGACCATTTTAATTCAGTGGTCCTCTTGTCCTTACGACGGAGGCTCAAAAATTACGGGTTACTACGTGGAGGCATCAGTTGTACAAGGTAGTAAAACTGCCATTAATCGAGACGACATCGACAATTGGCAGTTGCTTACCCCTCAAAGCTACAGCTGGCTTTGTTACACCTACACCAACCCGAAACGTGGAAGTGTGTATCGTTTCAGGGTAATTTGGTGAGAACAGCTACGGCAGAGGAAAACCCACTGATCCGAGCTTGCCGCTGATGGTTCCAGTTCTGATGGAAGGTCGAAGAGCTGGATCGTCAGATGCGCTTTTGTGGTCTCTCAAACCCCTATCGCCAGGTAATCAAAATTTTGCTAGTGTGCAGTATATTATGTAACAATTGGCAAATGAAAATTTTTGGTGTGAATAAAGTATTATGTTTTACATTGCCCCGTTTATTTAGATGAAACATCACTCCGTAAGGATACTACTAGGAAACTTGTGCGTGAACAGGGAGGTGAATTCACGGCTGGAGGCGACTCTGCATTAGTACAAGAAGAGGAAGAACCTTCTGAGTACAAAAATGTCACTATCAAACGCGAATCCTTTTACAATGTTTACGAGAAGTTGGAGGAACTCGGCAAAGGACGATTTGGAATAGTTTTTGATGTAAGTCGGAATCTCAACGTACGAATTTTGGTAACTGTTGTTAGCGAACAAAAAGGAAGATAGGAAGACCTTTGTAGCCGAGTAGGCACTTACTGAGACATGTATCATTATTCTTACCAATTTGTAGGTTCAACAAAAGGAAACCAAAAAAATTCATGCTGGAAAGTTCGTGAAATGTATTAAAGCCAAAGACAAGGAAAGGGTTCAACTTGAAGTGAAAATTATGAATGATCTGGGATACCACCCCAAGCTTATTTGCCTCATTGATGCATTTGAAATGCCACGAGAAATTGTAATCGTTACTCAGCGGTATGTATTCAGAATAATTTGTCCGTTAACAATATACTGCAGAGTAGCATTCGTACGTAATATATATTTGTATCTTTTGTGACTATTTTTTGTATCAATTGCATAATTTTGTATTTGCAGTATCAGTGGTGGAGAACTATTCGAACGTGTCGTGGCAGATGACTTCACGTTGACGGAAGGGGACTGTATAACGTTTTTAAGACAGATTTGCGATGCAGTGAGATTTATTCACGGCAAAAACATAATGCACTTGGACTTGAAGGTTTATTATCATTTATTTTCTCATAATTTCAGAAAGGTTTGATTTTCAATACCTCTAAAATTAAAAAAAAATATTTTGAATTTATAACAGCCGGAGAACATTCTATGCACATCAAAACACTCCAATTTGTTTAATCGTTAAACGGCCAGAGTAAGTAAACTGATTGGTGTTATTAATGTTTTACAACCTACATAAATACTGAATTAGATTTATACTGAATGATTTTGTATACCATAGAAAACGATTAACGGCTGAACAGTGTCTAAGCCATCGTTGGCTAAAGCAGGACGTTGTTGAAAGCAAGAAGGGCGTAATATTGCCAACAGACAAGTTGAAGCGATTTTTGGTTCGTCGAAAATGGCAGGTAATGTGATTGAGAACTCAACTTTAGTCGTGTTCATCTGGTATTAATTGGTGTAAACGATTTGCTACAACTTTTTTGTAATTACATTACAGAAAACTGGCAATGCAATTCGGGCTCTGAGTCGTATGACAACACTATACTCCCGTCGGTCCTCTTCTGCATCCTCGACCCCAACTGGTTCCTTGTCTTTATCTAGCCCTCCTCCACCCTCCTCATATCGTTCTGGAAGTCTAGCATTACAAGAATCTCCAGATGACAATGTGTTTTTTCCACACCCGTCAAACAGTCCAGATAACAATTTTAATTCAACGATTTTCAACTGTAATAATAATCGCCCAGTGGTTAATGATGTTGAAGTAGTGGACACGAAAATGCAAACTATAGATGGTGCAAAATCACCCACTTCAAAGCCAAAATTTTCAGATCCCTCACGAAGTGACAGTGGGGTATGTGATGTTGGCTCATTTTCATCATCATTGAACTATGATTAACTATTTTAATAGTAGAAAGTATGTGTATTTTATATGCTTTTAAATTTATTATGTAGTGCTATCTCTCTCTCTCTTGCTGTATTAATGTTGTAATATTTTATTTCCCGCATGAAAACGAACAAATATAAAAATGTAATAAGAGTAACGTAATATACAGCGAGAATAAATCACCTAATTTTTGCGTCTGACATTAGTTTGCAGCTTCGGATTACAATAATGTTGAATGAGCTTATTGCATATAGCTGTATTGTATCATGATAAAATGTATCATTTTGTAAAAATATAGTGAAGAACGTAAATAAAATGCGGCGAAGTATTCGTACACAAATACGGATACGCATTCTAGAATGTGACAGTATTATTTAATCTTTTACTCTTCAACAGCATGGAATCCAAAAAAAGTTTTCGTCAAATTTTTTAAAAAAATATCCACAACGTTGATATATTTAAATTCACATTCTGATCGTCAGTAAAAGTATTTGTAAGTTGTATTCGTAATATGTAACATTTTTATACATAGTTAAAGCAAACAAGCAAGTTATGGGCTACATCATAAACCATATAGACTAGACGGAAAAACAATATTCGTGACATAAATATCATCATCTTTTATACATCAAGGTCTTTGGACGATAATCAAAAATTGAAAATGTTTCTTTATTTTCTAACAAGTTTGACCCGTGTTTCCCCATTCGGCAGTTTCACTATGTCAAAGTTCAAAACGTCGTCACTGAAAACCTGATCTACGAATGTGCTTACACTCCAATCCAATGGCAGGTAGTCTAATGTAGTATTGGTAGAGTCGCCCCAGTTGTAGTTAAGACTCGTAATTGCCTGGTCCTTCTGCATTTTTTTCCGGAATAGTTCCAATTTTGATATTGTGGGTTGAGAGGAAGATTTTTCCCCAGAAAAACTTGATGACAGAGATGACCACATATGGAAATTAGAGCTTGGAGTTTCACCGTTTAACTTTGCATTTGCAGATGAAAGAGTAGAGGGGGTACAGTTTGAAAAAGTGCCTCGTATACCACCAGTAGAATGATCGTGAGTTTCTGTAGGCTTTCGGGAAGGAATGCGAAGAAAATCGGTAAACAAATTCAAACTTTCTGCTTTTTGTCGTTTTTTTGTTTTTCTCTTGCTGCCGTGATGATTGCTTGAACTATTTTTACTATCGGTCAATTTTGTATACTCGCTAGTCTCCCAGTTTTTGTTTTGTTTAATAATATCACGTTTATCTAAAAAAAAACAAGAAATTGTAGTTATTATGCCTAAAGCTAATGTAATTCTAACGAATTTCATCTTATTAATGAATATTACCCAGCGCTATAATTTCAGTTTCATCAGAACTCCGTTTTATTTCAGTGAGAGGGATAATATCCGGATTTGGGACGTTTCTACTGCCATCGGTGTCAGGGTGAACACGTTGGGCATCGGTGCCAGAATGAACACGTTGGACATCGGTGCCAGAATGAACACGTTGGACATCGGTGTCAGGGTGAACACGTTGGACATCGGTGTCAGGGTGAACACGTTGGACATCGGTACCAGAATGAAGACATTGGACATCGGTGCTAGGATGAACACGTTGGACATCGGTGCCAGAATGAAGACGTTGGACATCGGTGCCAGAATGAAGACACTGGACATCGGTGCCAGGATGAACTCGTTGGACATTGGTGCCAGGGCCAGGATGAACACGTTGGACATCGGTGTCAAGTGGTAAAGTTACGGTCTTAATTTTTGTGGCGTGCTCATCTAGTCATTAGATCACAAAATACACAAGTACCCAAAATGAAGCATGTTATGCCTAACTGAAAAGTATCAAGAACCATGTACAGGGTATTTACGAAAATTAAAACATCGCCTGTATATGAATAATACCTTTGGACTTTGGACAGGGCGATTTGAGCAAATATGAATTGGTATAAAATTCTGTTATTCTGGTATCTCTTTTTATGTTTTTATCGTCGAGGACCCAACTATAGTTCCTTCCAGAATCAGTGGAAACAGAATCTCTTAGATGGTTTAGAATTTCAGAAATTATGCTGCGGTCCATTACATCCTGCCAGAATCTCAAAATTACCCGCATTTCTTCTCGAGCCATGTTATCTTCAGTAATCTATGTTATAAAACGAAATATCTATATATAAATATACATACTTGAAATATTTTCTTAATGATTTGACTTAAATGATTATATGATAATTCAGTGATGATTTTACCCGTTTTAGACATATCCAAAAAAGTTGAGGAGCTATCTTTTCCAACTTTAACTTTGCAGCTATGACCTTCCGTGAATTAGCCGGGCAAAATATGTAGCCAATAATCCACAAGATACGTATAATTTTACTTGTCATGAACGTCTAAATGTGACCAAAGATTATACATAACAAATCGAGTGGGTCTTTAAGTACAAATCTAAGCGTACTCAACGTCGTACGTAGCCGAGAAAAAAATTATTCAATTTATCCACCGTACCTTTCTTCCTGCCATCGACTCCTCTCGAACAATACAGCATTTTAGAAGCCTTACAAATTCTTCACAAAGTCTTTCATCCGTACCGTACAAAAGAAATATATACATGACTTCAGAAGTGGCCTTTGGAACTTCTACGTTATGATCAATGGTCAGGAGTTTGTCCAATTTTGTAGTGAACAAATTTACTTTCTTTTTTATTATTTCTAACTCTGGTGAAATTATATTTTGGTCGGAAAACTTATCACAGCTACTGGCGGAGACTATTTTATGTGGACCTTGTGAGATTAGTTTAGCAACAGCATCCACTTTCTTGTGATTGTGGGTAGACGGGTTAGTTTTTTGCTTTTCATCAAACTTTCTTAAACGTTTCTTATCACCTTTTGAATATCCTCTTGTGTGAGCATTTGTTCCGCGGTAAAATAAATCCATTGATGCATAAGACGGACCTGTATTTTGTGTATTCCAACCTTCAGGTATGTATATTCCATCCATCACCTGCTTTGGAACCACAGCTTTCCAGAAATTAAAAATTGCTTGTAGTTCCGGTATGAATGTTTTCCTTACATCTTTCTGAAAGTCAATTTCTATTATTATATAGCTTTAGTGAATCAAGAGTCAGTTTTCGTGACTACAATGCATTTTTTATGAACGTCATTATTAGTGACCTCATCTTATGCATACCTTGCGTATCTTCAAAAAATTTGAAAATATAACGTTACCCCCCATCAAACTTCTAATTGAAAAAAGGCTTAATTCATATTCCTTCTTGTACATTTCACCTAATAGCCAAAAGGTCCGTATCAAGAGGTAAGGAGTCAGCTACACAATCAATAATTTTCAGAACGTCATATTAGGTACTTTACCATCTGTAGACCTATGAAATACACAATTGATGATCCATTGATTATAAAAGCGAAACTTTAGTTTGTAAAATTTTGCTTACCTTCGGGCTTTCAATGGCCGTCTTAAAATACTCTACAATGAAACGTGTACATAGGGCATTTTTGGAACACAGTTCCAGTTGTCCCATTATACGGTGGAGAAGTGGTGCTGGTTGCGGGTCAATTAGAAATTTATCTAATAATTTGCAGAATATGTCATACTCATCTTTCATATTTTTCTCCAGTACTATGGATGCGTCATTGGATGACAAAGCTGCATTCCGTTTCCGCTTCTGCTTTTTACTGCACACGTCTATACAAATATTACACACGTGTAAATTAACTTAAAACTTGGTTTATTTAACATTATGATTGGGTTGGGATGGCTAGTGGTAATGATGATAATGATTATTATTATGGTATTTTTTTAATTTCCACTCTTCTCAAATCAACCGCCTCTCCTAATACTACATATAATATTAACGTCACCTTTACTGCTGGAGGGTTTCATTTGTGGTGGAACATGAAAACTACAAGAATTCTGACTCTGAGGTGGTGTCGGTTGATAGTATATTGGAGGTCTCAGTATTGATACTTCAGCTTGTCCATTAGGGTTTCCTCCGCCACTCCAAGAGAATGGCTGATTGGACCACGGTGAATTACTGGGTATTTGATGTAGTGGGGGCGGAAGTTGACTCCAATAGTCCCCGAAAACTGGTGGTGGATTGTTCCATATTGTATTTTGGTTATGACCCTGATTACAGGTATTATATGAAAAGGACGCCATTATGGCACGAACTGACTTGCTTGTAATTAGTCACTAGTCACCAAGATCAGACACCACACTACACTAACCAGGTCATCACCACTGCCACTCGAGTATTTACGGTTTACTTACTTACTAAACTACGGTTTATTGTGTAACAATCAGTGATTGATTGTGACTATGGAGGACTCCGATTACAGGATTTCTTCTGAGCGGCTATGTAACATTACAATATTTATTTTTGACAGCAGCCTCAATAGCTGATACAAAAAAAAATTTCGATCTCTACCCATCCACTCATCCTTTTTCCCGAAAAACTAGAGTCAACGTTATACTGCGGGTTTCATAAATACAAACACAAGCATGCAAAATTTATATGTGAGACACAAACCCAATTAAATGTTGTTCTTGTTGTATTCATCATATTGGTCCGGACTCCGGACTCCGAAAATCCACAACACAGGAATATGCACATACAAAATCCAGTGCGTAAAGGATATATAATTTTGATATTTTTTTATAAATGACATTTCTTTGAAGTCCATACTTGGCATACTTGTATGCGAAGGGAAAGCTTCATATTCAGAACAGGAGGCTTATCGACAGCACACTTGCATAGTGGCAAGTCGTAAATTTTACAAAGTTTTGGGCTCAAAAAGTATCGAAGAACAGAGATGAAAATGCAATCAGATAAAGGTTGTTGGATGGTTTTGAAATACATATCTGTCCAGGGAGTACGGAGCACGGAGTTACGTGCAACGTACCCAAGACTGGATGTGGCCACATCCAGTCAGCCAAGGCTTACTCTTTGTTCGTTTGTTCAGTATTATCATCATCACTTTGTGCCTTCGATAACTTATACTTATAAATATAAGTAATAAGTAATCAGTATAAGTAATCTTAGCTTTGTGCATTCAGTGTATTATATAGTACATATCAATTTTATTGCCAGAGAGAGACATAAAAACCAAAACAGAAAATACTTTCTTCGCTGCAAAAAGAAGTTTCAACCTTATTGCACAATGCCCCAATAATTCATTTTCGTTCGCTATTTCTCACACACATAGGTACGCAATTTTTTCTGACATGTACTTATGATACAATACAATACATCCCATTACTATTCCCACCTCATCCCAGCTGCTGGAAAACTCCAGTCAGAGCGCTGCGTTTATAGTAACAACCAAAAACAACTCTATACACTGTTGTTTGCTGGTCGAAAAGATACGCTGGTGATTATTGTACTGTCAATCGAAAGTCAAAAGTCATCAACAACATTCAACGCTGATGTTCATTTTTGGAAGATATAGAGCTAAGTTTAATGGGGTTGAAAGTGCAACGACGTTGTTATATAGGTATGTATATTTTTTCCGATTGTTGCGAATGTAAAATGTTTCGTTTTCTTCGTAAGCGTTGAACTTCACATGCTAAATTTACAACATGAGAAAGGAATAGAAAGAATGAGGAATTAAGGCGTGCACAATCCAATCTAATGGTGTATTTATAAAAAATGTCAATCATTGGTTCTGTCGAGTGATGCCGCTGACAGCGTTGTTGCAAACTACCAAAAGAATGACTGTCCTATTTTATTTTATCAATTGGTATTAAATTAATTACCTTGTCGGTACATCGATCAACAACCTCTGGCATATTGTACAGAGAATTTCTTCACCTGTTGAATATCATGGGGTAACATTTTCTTTTGCCATAATTTTGACGTAGAAAACTAACTAGAGGCATATTCATTGGAAAACAAATAGAAACGTTCACGTTGTTGACTAAAGTTATCTAAAAATCATGCGTGGCTCAGCAGTTTTCAAAAGACTGGGCAAAAGCGTGCCGTGGTACGTTACAACGTCTCCAAAACCTGCGTTAACGGCTCGCTGGATATTTACACGGAATGTATCCAATGGATTTGCTAGAAAACTACCAACTTTTGAAGACTATAAAGAAGAGATTTTAACATTTGCAACCACATCACAGGCAAAAGCATCCTTGAAGCGTTATCATGAGCTCAAGGAAACGGTCCTCCAAGGGGGTATGTCCTTTTACGCTTAAATAACTTAACTTGCCAGTGCCAACCGGGGGTTGATGTGGTGGAGGAGAAATTGAATACGGCCGAATGTCTGTGTAATATATTAAAGGTGGCCCCAAAGGAATTGAAAGACATGTTACTAAAAACAGAAAAGTCCTTCCCCGTGACCGTATCAAAGCCTTGCTAGATACTGATAGTCCCTTTTTGGAAATAGGAGATATGGCCGGTTTTGAAATGGATTACGGGGACGTTCCCACTGCTGGAATGAT
>JAHZNB010001441.1:0-11142 GCA_027744295.1 Callyntrura guangdongensis
GAAGAATTAATGTAACAAGTACGGCAACAATTAACTGTGGTCGTTTGAAAGAATTGACTTAAATGTGAAAAGTAGGATCAAAATATGGGGGCTGTTTTAACCCATCTTGACAGAGTGTAGCTCCAAATATGTTAAAATGATAAGTTCTAAACAAGTGCAAATCGGGAACCCTTCAATTGGCTTTTATATAAAAAACCCATTCGAGTTACATTTGTACGTAAATCCCCAGTAGTAGCTTTTATACAAGCACCCTGTTGAGCTTCTTTTATACAAAATCATTCAATCTCAACGCAATAATTATGCGACGCTTTCACAGAAGCAACACGCGACAATTTTACCTCTAAAATATTTAATAATCGAAAGATCCAAGCCAGAAAGCTTTTCTGCACGGAAACAAAGAAATCTAAGGACTATTTTAAGTGTTATTTGCTGAATTTCAAACAATTTTGAAAATAAAGTATGAAGGATGTACAAATTAGTGTATTTCATCCAAGTAAAGTATAGTTTAAAATTTAACTAATAAATCTAACCATATTTTAGCTTTTTGTGGGATGTATGTGGCCGAGCTTTAGCTCCAGTGACACCAAAACAGCCAACGACGGGCCCCAGCAGAGATTAATATCTTGAAGTTTCTAAATTGAAACGGGGGATGATGTAAAATAGATTCACTAACAAAAACTTTTTTCAAACCCTTCCGTATTAAGATGTTCATGTTAATATGGGTTATCGTGTCGCAAAAGTTGTCATCAAAGTTAAGAAGGAGGGTCGCCGCTGTGACTTAATCAAAAAGGGATGTAATTAAAAGATTTAACGGTCTAAGAAGCTAGTTTTATCTGGTAACAGTTTAAAGTTACTTCACGTTTTATCGTGTACTAAATTATCGTTTTATATTTATTTATATATATTTATCGTTTTAGTACATGCAATAAACCATGTGTTCCATGAACGTTTACTTTCTAGGTCCTGGCGAAAATTGTCTAAAACCACAGACCATACTGATAACCAAATTTTAAAAATAAAAAACGTTGAAGCCTCCTGGTCCTGGATTCAAACTCTTGGGTAAAGTTATCCGGTTCAAGGCTAACATGCATACAAAAGTTGCATGGAGGTCCGTTTGTAATGCTGTTGTAAAAATTGGAGGAAATTTGTTTTACAAAAAATTCGCGTCCCTTGTTAACAAAAGGCGGAAAGTCAAAACGTAAAGTTAGGTAAAATTTTAGTAGTAATGTTAATAGTAACGAAATGAGTATAGCAATATATGTGCGGCCCCACGGCCTGAAACTACAGAAATCATAAGGAATACAGTGCCGCGCTAGTGCTTGCTAATAATCCATTGGACGAATTTCTTCTTTGCTGCGAGACCTGTCAACTTTAAAAATTAAGTTTTTAATGGATATTCCATGTATTTTTACAGCCCTGCCCAGTGAGATGACCTTTTTATTTTAGAAATGTCTTTAACCTCTAGCGCTATTCTTGCATAAAAATCAGTAATTGCTTCGCCACTTGGTTACATTGTACACGTTCGCTTTATTAGGTTTATTTACCGTCACACCCACTTGATGTCATACAACTGACAACTGACTGACTTGAGATATTATTTCACGCCCTCGCCCAACTCATTCATCACTATCGGTGAAATCGGCGATGCAAGAATAGGACTGCTGTGATGAGCATCACTTATAAATCTGAGCTTATATCCACCTTTTTCCTTCTCCATATCATCAATCCACACACAGAACAGCAAAATACGTTGCATGTTCAAACCAGGTAAATATGTAATTTCAAATGTGTAACGCGCTACGTGTATGTGCATGTGAACAGGATTTATGCGATGAGCTTACCGTAACCGAAGAGGTAAACTTTCTCCTCAATGTAAGCTTCCTCATCACTGTAGTGAGTCATTGCTCCTCTATTACTTGTTGCCTCTTTCCAATGTGTCTTTGCTTTGCCCAGGAGTTTAAGTTTAATTCCTGAAAACAACATAGACACGAACACATTACACGACAAATGGCGAGTAATTATAATCCGTTTGTTCAGGGAATTAGTTTTGTGTGCCGATAATAAGAGGATAAGCTAATTAATGCCACATGCTGTGTGAAAATTTTAGTTTCAATAAAACCTGATAATTGTGAAAGAACGATTAACTGTATCTGAATAGGTACTCCCATAATATACCAAACTAGGAACTTAACACTTTCTACGCTTTATACATTCGAATTTATACTACCTGTAAGGCTGTAATATGTAAATGTTATGCCCAATATACCACGTTCACATGCATGTATTCCCTAGTGAAATAGTTGACTTATAATGAATAACTAATTAAATAAAGCCCTTTTATGTTTTTATTGCAGCAATAATCAATAATCATGCTATGTTAATCCATACGAACAGCATTTGCCATTTATTGGGAGTAGAGATATAAGTTGGGCACGTAAGTACCTATTTTTGACTGCTACGCATTAAGGACACCATTGGTTTATATGAGTAGAAAAAATAGGTGTTAATAGACTAAACGAACATACCATGAATAGCTTTAGGCTTTTCCTGAACATCCACAACCACTTGTCCCGAAATAGTTTGTCCAGCAAAATAGCTGTTATAACTGTTGGTAAGATTAATTTCAATTGAGACGGTCATCTTGCTGGATAATTTAAGTTGTTTCTCGAATGTAGTTGCTATAAACTGACTGAACAGTAATAACCTAAGATCACTTATACTGAAGGATAGGATCATTCGTAATAAAGATTGTGACAGAATTTTACTTGTTGACAAACCGCGATTATTGTTAACGGTTGCACGGTATCATAGTACCAGATTCTAGTGAGTGGTAAGCTTGAAATGTATCATTGTTTTTTAAAACCTGTGACTGAAAATGTGTGTTTTGCATCAAAACTGGTAAAAGTTATCGAAGGTAATAACTAACAGTTAAATGATCCATATTCACTCGTAGTCATTCCATTTTTTTCACTTGAACAAGTTGTATATGTAAAGGGGGAAATTAAACTACACGCAGCCCGCCATATATTCGCACTTTGCAAATATCACCGGAAGTCTAAAGGAAAATGGTAATGTTTGAGGGAAAATATTCCAAGCCGTCAACAAAGTCTACACTTTTCCTGTGTATTTTCTTATGGAAAAAGATAGTACCGATAAAATGGATTTTTGTGTGCTGCTGTTGCTCCTGCTGCTCTCCTGTTTTTTACAGCTTCTTCCCATGAACACTTGACTTTGTGCGACCATCATGTTTTCATTGTGCAGTGTAATGGCTAAACTGGCCTTGCTTTGTTGTAATGTGCCATGAAACTATACAAAATATGGGCTTGAAGGCTTGACTGATTGAAATGTTTATAAATATTAGGGTATTTTACCTATTTTTAGAACGCTTTGCAAAAATTCTTTCTTAAAACCGACAGAAAGCAAGATGCATAATTTTATGCGAATTGCGAAGAATTCCTCATACGCTAAAGTGATGATTATATATTGATGATTTAAAAGAAGTTGCTTCTTCGTCTACTTTTTCGTCTTCTGGTCTGCTGTCTTTTATAATGATCTTGTTGATGATATGTGATCCGAACTTAACTTGTAAGTTTATAACTTGCTCGATTTTTAAGAACTTCTCCAAGAGAAACTCCCAAATGCTATGCATACATCTTCTCCTTTATTATGATCAAGTGCTAAGCCTTTCAATTTGTATAAGACAAGTATATTTAAAATCAGATATATACAAATATATCGGTAAACTCATTTTATTTGCGTACTGAACGATATGCAACATCTGCGGGAACCATTAACAATGCTCCTTCAGTTCGAGTTGATGAGTTTTCTTGGGGAAAGAAGTGAACGGAAATAAACTAAGTAAGCAAAAAGTCGGTTTCAATGATGCAGCACTAATCACTAATCATTGAGTTCACACTGTGTGCCTTCGGTCGGATGTAAACTGACACGAAGATGTCCAACGACATGCTTCATTAATACACACACACACATACACACACACACGCTAACACTCTTAGTCTGTTTTTACGAGCCCTGTCTTTTTACACGCTGCGGTCGAGTGGCTTGGACTAAAATGTTGTGTTGCTTCCTCCTCCTTCCATTTTTCTAATACAACACCAACGGCGAAACGGGAGTTTATTTTACAGGATCTTGCCCGTTTTTTTTTATCTCACAACAGCAGCAGGGGAATCAACAAAATGAAAGAAAAATTCATTGACTGTCTGGTTAAGTTAGATGAAAAAAATTTCTTTAGAACTGCTATTTTCCTTTTCGCCACACCATGAAACGAACAAAATCTCTACGCTATAGCAAGCAACAGCAGTACCTTCTCTACTTCTTTTCTACAATTAAACATTTTCCTTTTCGCCACACCATGACACGAACAAAATCTCTACGCTATAGCAAGCAGTAGCAGTACCTTCTCTACTTCTTTTCTACAATTAAACCCACACTGACTGTAGTCCAACAGCTGCCGTTACATTTTGCCGAGACCGCTGGCTGTTTGCTACTGATGCTGAAAACAAAAAGGAAAAAGGAATTTTTGTAACCTGGTCTGTTCTAGTAACAAAATCTCGTTTTTTTAGTTTTTTCAACTGTTGGGAGACACACTGGAACACCGCACTCTGCTACCGTTTGTTGTTTGTTGCTTTCTAGTTCGTCGACGATGTCGACGTCCCTGTTTCACTTTGTCCTAGCGTTTTTGGAAGACTAAAACCAGGCAGGTCGTCGTATTGATTTTTGCTCACTACTACACGTTTTACGTACAAAACGGCACACATAAAAACCGGGTAGCGGGTAAGCAGGAGTGAGCACACACACACACACACATACACACAGAGTGGCCAACTATAATACAGGGAGCACGGACTAATAATAATGATACTGCCAAGAAAAAACATGTTCCATATAGAAACTTTTGTGAATGGGATGACTGCTTCTGCTAGAGACAGATGAAAAAAATCCGTGTTATAACGATGGCACGGCAGTAATGACCATTTACACTTTCTACTGCCTGCCGCCGTTTGCTTCAAAAAAGTGTGAGACGCTTTAACGTGAGCATTCCAAAATTATATTAACTCCCGCTATAAGCGTGTCTTTCCAGGTTTTTACAGTTATTGTACGGCCGCTCTGCTACCTCCGTCACCACCAAGTTTATTTTTATTAGGTTCTGATAATATATTATCCTCATTTGTTTACAGTAATGTGAGGAGTATATTAAGCAGCTCAATCCAGAAAACCCTGTGGCATAACCAAAAGTAAAAGAAAATAAAGTTTTAAGCAAATGCCCATACAGTTAGGCCAGACCATGCTCATGAATGATCAAAGAGTTGGACATTTGTCACGTCTTTTATTATTCATCTAATATACTATCATCGTCTCCTCTGCTGCCACTATGCTGTCAACCGAAAACGATATACTTGCATGTCGCATGTCGTTACACTTAAGTTTATGATGTCAATCATAGTTGATAGTGTTTTATAATATTCATTTCTCTACAATCTTGAACCAGTACACACTTTTGACTCTTATGACGTTTTGTCCTGATCCTCGTTTGAGAAAAACAAAATTCTTTCCACAAGAAGTTGTCAAAACATTCTGTACATAATGCTTGTACCAACAAACATTACATACATATTACTTATTTTTCTCGTTTCATTTCATTAGCCTTTCAATGTTTTTGTTTTTGTTAGGAAGTGCTCGTCTCACTTTGCTTTGCAAGGAAGAAGTTAGTAGAGAAAAAAATAACATGTACAGCTGTGAAATAAAGTATGTCCATTTATTTAATGAAAAGTATATATACTTACACTCCAGAAGACACGACATCCCATGAACAAAGTGTTCATGAATAAATGACATATATTATTCTTCTCTTACATATAAAGAGTAAACGTTGACAGAGTCATTTCAGATTTCCTAAGCAAGACACATTAAGGACAGATGCCGCCGCGCTTTGGTAGAAAAAGCTGGGCAACTGGGCAACTTCCTTAAGATGTTCTGCCTGAGTCGCTGCATTCTATGAGAAGAGAGGATACATGATATTAGAATAATAAAAAAGTACATAAAGTGTCTTCAGCAAGATAAGAATAAAATGAAGTTTTCTTTTGTGTCCTGGTTCACTGTGTGTGGACTTGTGGACAGGAGCATAATAATAAAAACATATTGTGCTTAACTTTTACACAAAAGAATAATACCTACAAACATATTGCGCTACTGTTTACATGCGCTCACTCATATTGTGCTGTATATAAAAATAAAACTGTTCTAGATGTGCTGTAAAACCCATATTTTATTGCAAAATTCAGTTTACAATATATTTTTAAAATTTTGAAAGCTTAATTTCAATGGGAATGTAGTTTTACTTGTACACATTGATTTAATCTTGAGTTTAAAAAGTCTGTGTTTTTATTGACCGAAATACTTGTATTATACTCGCATGCGTCTATCTCTGCTTCTCTTGGGTGTAGTTAAAAGTGGTATAGATAAAGGTAACGATGTCTTGTTGAATAAGATATGAAACTCCCGCAGTGGTTACAATACTATAGTAAAGTACATCTACTTCACCTTTCAACATCATGGTATAGGAATCGAATACGGTTTGTAATTCAAACGTACTTTATGGTTGTACATGTATCTATAAATTAATTTGCAAAGTTACAAGTTACAAGTTATCATTTAACAATTGGAATGCATTTAAATGTTAATGCTAAGCTCTTTTCAGAAAGAAGCTACAAAAAACATCATTTCTGCTTTCTGTTCAGCACATGTGTACCTATATGAAAACATAAAAAATTAGTGCTTCAAATATTATATAACAACTGTAATTTCAATTACAATGCATGTAAGCTTGTAAATGGATGGTAATGAATTGCTATTTATTTCAGCAACCAGTTATGCCTGGATATCTGATTACAAAAGTTGGATAATGAAATATTTTGTTATCAGGCAAATTTGTTATTGCATCGTTAAAAGAGATTATGATATGCCAAGCACCAAGAATTTTGCAGATCGTTATACGTAAGCTTTACCTTTACCAGTCATGTATGGGGAAGCAACGGGATTATTATGGCATATTTTCTGGTAATAGAATACACTCCGAACTCATCGTCAGTTAGAAGATAAAAAAGCTATATAAATATTCGCGTGCAACATCTCAACCAACCAGAATATGAAAACATGTAAAGTTGCAACCTTGCAGGTTGTAAACAGACACATAAACGCGACATGAGACCAAGTGTAAATATTAGTGATCATGATGAGCTACGATACAAAATCCTAGAACATTGTAAAAAATATTCCTGTTGTATGTTGATCCAATAATTCTTTTGGCCGGATGGAGAAAGGCAATTTCAAAAATATGTTTTGTTTTCAACGTTTCCTACCGCTGTTGTGACCACCACATTCAGCGTAGCTATGTCTGCAATTTCTCCTGTTGCTTTTCTTTTCTTTGCAAATATTACACGTAGGTATACATAAATCATTTGTGTATGCCCATCAGCTACTCAGCACATTACTGCTGACACTGGTGATTTATTTTCTCCATTTACAAATTGGAGCGGGATTGGGATTTCTTCTCACCAAAAAAAAAACGAGAAAAATTGGTCTACCAAATCATAGTGAATTTTGTACATATATTCAACATTCTTCATCGTTGATTCTTTCTATTCGGTAATCAAATAAGTACAAGCATATATGTGTTATAAATACAAAGGACAAAGTCAAAAGTCTGATGTGTAGAATCTAGCAAACTGAAGACTATTTTCGAATATTTGAACAAGCAACACGATGTTAACATTACCATTCTTTGTTTGTTATCCGTTTTTCTTCAAGCTCCTGTTGACTGTAATAACAATAACAATACGTGATATGGATATACTAATAACAATTTGCAAACAAATTGTGGGTTAAGCTAAGCTAGCAATCTTTGTCATTACGCGAAGTGATTTTATCTTAAAATTTCCTTTTTTTATTACCGTATGATTCGTATAATATGATATTCACCACAATCATAAGTCTTCCGTTCCTGGGGCAAAGCAAGACAGTTCAAAAATGTAACGGAGAGTTTCAGTAAGGTAGTAAAATCCTAAAACCAAATCGCAGTAATGATTTTATAGGGCTGTTTGTCTAGTCCTTGAAACAGGCTTCTATGTAGAAAATACCCAACTATACCTGTTAAGTAGGTCAAGTTCCTTATTTGTACTGTTGAGATTAGCAGCATTAGTATTTACGTACATGTTGTTAGTTATATTAATTTATCGTATTTCAGATATACATTTATCAACGCAACTTTTAAAGTTGACTTGTATTCATGAAGCTGTAAAATCAAATATTTTCGCTAACATAAATCCAAGGATTGTACAATTGAAATACACCATAACGATTTTTTTGAGCTTGAGTAAAGGCTCAATTCTATCGTTATGGTGTATTTGAATGTAAAATCCTTGCATAAATCCAAGTATTTGTCGAATTATAGAAGGTTGTTTACATAAACATGATTAAACTAAGCATAAAATCTGCACGAAACTTGGCATTCAACATTGTAACGAATACTCGTTGCTGTAAAAGATATCGTTCCAGTATAAAAGGATTTAGCAACTCTCTACTTTGGTGCTAGTTTTGCAAACAAGCGATTATGAGTTGCATTGTGTAACTTGAAACCGTCAGTTCTGGACTCCAGAATTTCTGAGGAATTTACAATATTATGACTTGTTTTGCGAGATATTTAATACGGAAATTATTCTAGTTATATCATAAAATATACACTATATTGTACGCTTTATAAAATAATACGTTCATAACAATGTTTCAACGAACGCTTAAAAGTTATATTTCCAACTAAAGTAAAGTACTTTATATCTCAAATTCTGTTTATAACTAAATTATTGAAGTTTATCACCTGTATACCTATTTTTCATGTACGAAATCTGCTGCACTAAATTTCACAATGCTTTGTAGAAATTGTCAGAAAACCATTTTTTACAATCGGTCGCAGCATTCATGATGAACATTGCTCAGAATTACACGGAACTATAGGTGTTGTTTACTTTCAATCCCATTATTTTGTTGCATGTAAATTACTTTAATCTAAGCTAAGTCCTTCTCTTACTCATACTTTAACTCAAACTTTTCACTCTGCCGTTTTTTGTCATGTTGAAAGGCCATGTAGTTGAAACTGATGTACCGAAAATTTACTCTTAACGTATGCCATAAAACAATTTCTGAAACAACTCTCTGAAAGTAAACTACCATTTTCATGTCATATTGCCCTAACATTATTTACAGGTTTCTAGAATGAGTGAAAGAAAGCATGACATAAAAAGGAAAAGTTTTTTTAATATTTACTGATATAATACCTCTGCACGCACGTGCCGGATGCGTGCTGGTGACAACGTAATGAAGAAATTAAAAGTAACAAGCAAACCCAACCTTGTGTTATTATTTATTATATAACTCGCACAAAATAAACTGAAATTACGGCCCTAATAAAACTTTTTGCTGCTTTTTATTGATCAGTAGTATTTTACACATAGGTATTGCGTAATAAATAATGGTGTAACCGGTGTAATGGTATCAAATTTAGGTTGTCAACTCTCTTCTTATCTCTGACAAGTAGGCGTCGTAAATACGGGGATAGGGAAAAAGGGTTCGACATAAAAATGTTTTTTATAAACATTTCATTTCTGTTGAGAAGCTGAAAAACTGGTGCAAACATAGGCATAAACATATTTATATGTACATTTAGGTTAGAACAGTATATAACAAAACAAAATTCAGCATTCACAGCCAGCTTCCGATTTTTGGCTGACTTTGACTTGAAGAGCGAGAAAGAAAGGTAAACCCGCACGCAGAGTTGAGGTTAAAACTGTACTTTCACACAGCCATAACACTATAACATGTTATTGCATCGTGCACCTGAAGAAAGCACCATGTCGTACATTTTTTGTTCTAACTGCACGAACGAGACGTTGATTTACTGGAAAGGGAAAGCAAAATATTCTGGGGAGATGGAAAGACGAAATGAAGAAGGCCGAACAGGCCGATGTTAAGACGATGAAGAAAGGTAATCAAGTCGACGGATGAGTGAACATGAGGAATGTAAATGAAACAGAAACAGGATGAAAACTTTTGTTTCCATTTCTGCTTTTTTTGCAGTGGGTGAGGGCAAATATAATGCAATATTCATGTAAAATCCTTGAATGCAATCAATTGTAACGGAACGATCACGGGAAAATCGGCAATGTGTTTGAGTTGGGGTTGGAATTCGGTGGAATGAAGGGTACAGAAAACAGGAAGAAATGTGGTGGTGGCTTAAAGCCAAAGGTCAAATGTTGCAAGAAGAAAGGTCAACATCGAATTTTTCCATTTTAAAAATTTAGATATGGCGCGGTAAAATCAGAGCTTTAAGTTGTGCCGCTATTGTACTGTGAGAAATTCGTAAGAAATGTAAACAAAGGAGGTGATGAAGTGATGAAGCTATGAAATGTTGGATAGAGGTCATACGTTTGTTTAAATACGGTTTTGTAGTGCTAAACTTTCCAACCAGTATCTCTCTGTTCTGTTCTAGACAGTATTTTTTAATTATTATTTTAATTATATTTTTTGTTAAATAAATTATACGATGTATCATAATGTGTCGTTTTCAAACGCTGCGTTGTCCAAGGAGGGATTCAAGACAGTTACTTATAAGTACTCATAGCTCATCATAACTGTCACCACTCATCCCTCCAAGTAGTTTCAGTTTCCGTTGGTATACGTACTTGCTAAAAAGTGCTTTCGTTGTATTGAAATAAATTAATGGCACTAATGTGAAGAGAATTGTCTTGGAAACCAAATAAATAAATTTTACTGCCAGACCAGACGACATCCATTTTTGCTAACTAACTACGTTTTTTGTAGTGTGGTGTGTGGTGCTTTGAGGCTTTAAATTAGAATACGTTGAAGTAGAAGAAAATACTTAGTAGTTGGACCGTAAATAGTTTGATTATTAAAAGTTACTGTTTTAATTTAGCCACTAAAGAAAGCTTCAACGGTGTGGTGATTCAGTCAGAGATTTCGAAATTTTCTTGCAAGGTTTAATTTAATCTCTATCGCTAATCACAACTGAATTGTTGCACTGGTATTGTTGGTTGCTAATCACACGACGGA
>JAHZNB010001442.1:0-19631 GCA_027744295.1 Callyntrura guangdongensis
GCAAGCCATGAATCTGTTGCAGTCCCATGGATGCTTGTAATCACCGTCAGCTTTGTTACAATCGTACCATTTAACATCATGTTCGTTAAGGATCCCAGCTGAAATTTAATTGTAAAAATGCGGTTAGTTTTAACGTGAGGTTTTAAAAATTTTATATATACTTTAAAGTAATAACGGGAAAAATTAACCTTTGTCGTCAGCCAGAGCGACGGCTGCCACCGACAGGAATGCCACAAAATAAACTGCTTTCATTTCGGTAAATTTCCCGGGAAAAATGAAACAAACTTTCAGACGCTACTTTGAAGTATCGGAATATTTGGCAGTAGTTTGTTGAAAGGAAAAGTGGCTGTGACTATTTGGATCAATTTAGCAGTCACTTTTATACTCCGATTTTTTGAAATAGTGACGCACCCGCACGTATCGCACATTTTAGATTTAGTCCTAATTCTACGGTATGCTATGTTGAATGAACAATCTTGAAATGTATTTTTAATGAGAGATCAATCCAGTTTTAATCTTCTGGATTCACTTGGCGTATTTTTTTGTTGCGTTGATTTATGCAACGGGATATGACGCCTTGCGGAATTAATAAGTTGCTTGTAAAAAATTGGTGGTAAATCACTGCATACAAGTGTAAGTTGTATTTAAGCTTATCTTTTAGCACGTTAATCGCGTCTGAATTTGATAATCAATGATTATTTAAACGCTTTGTGAACAAAGTTTTTATTTTGCATTAGCAACTATTCCTCATTTCTAATACATTAGAAAAGTCGACAGCAAGATAACACCTCTCTTTATAATACAAATTACAGAATAGGGTTATTCTAGTGAGATTAATAAAACATTTATAGAATATCTTTGGGTTCATCTACATATATTGGCCAAGTATATTTTCATCCAAGGATACCCGCATTACCTTTGGGTTTTGATTTTCATAAAGAAAATTGCGATTGCATGAAAGTTTTAAAATGCTTAGATACATAACATGGTCTTAATTATATTTAGTTTCCGGAGTAGTATTCTTGGACCTCAATAACATTTGATCTAGACAGTTCCCCATGGTCCATATTTTGTTCGTCAATAGATAAAGCATACAGATACATTACAATTAGTACTTAAATACATACTAAATTTGGTCCAGATTCACGTACAGGTTCACACCTTTTTACGTTTATCAAAATTAGAAAGAACAAATTACAAGTTTATCATAGAGTAAAAATAATTGTTAAAATCTGATAATTACAAAGTTTAATTTAAAACGTTGCGCTATCATGTAAGTAACGATAACGACTAACCACTGTAAATGTGAAGCTTGCATTTAAAGCTGTCTCTATAGCTTCTATAAATCAAAAGAAAGTTGTCCGTTCCCACTTTCACAGTACCACCGGTTTTGTTTGTGGGCAAGTGTTATGTAATCATAACAACCAACACATCAAAAATAAAAATAAAGCGAGGAAGAGAGTTATTGATGTTAACAATTTTTCATGTAGGTTCTGTCCTTTTTAGGTTTATTTTCCTGCTCAGTAATATCATCAAAATACCGGTTTTTATATTAGATAAGTTATTGAAATATTCATAATCAGGATTTGATTTGATGATGATTAGATATATAATACTACTGAACAGAGAAAATAAAATAATAATGTACATTGGTCCAGGTAGGCTAGAAATATAATACTGGTCAATCGTCGACGAAACAACCACTTACTTTAAATGTTATTGCAACATGGGTAACGTAATAAATATTCTTATCTACACAACACAACACCCGTTTATTGGTTATTGGTAGCTGGACGCTGAAAATGCCTCATTTGTCATCCGCATTTTTATTAGACTCGACATTACAAATAAAAATAGAAAGTTTGAATAGATAAACATTTTTTGTTAAAAATCTCATTCAAAATGTCACAATGACTTTATATTGGGATAATGGAACAACTTACATAAATAAACAGAACGTTAATGAGGCAGCAGTGGGAATAATGAAGGGGTTGTCTTGAATAGCGCGACACTTTAACTTCATGAGGCATTATGGTTGATAGTGTAGGTCGTCAATGGCAAAACCCTAAGTGCGAAAGCAGAAGGGGACGGTAAGAAAAATCGTTTCGGGCGAGTACGTGGACTTGTAGAGCCTTTAGACTCACTTGATTGTAACCAGTTTTATTTGAACGTGGACATGGAAGCCGGGAGGTAAAGCTTTTGTGATGATATGCACGTCTCTCTGGTGTGCACATTTTTACTGGGAACAATAGCAATATATGCACTGGAATCCAGTTTATGTGAACCTTCATACCATACGTATGTCAGCCCTAAAAATAATAAATAATGATTTATCCTATTTCTAGCGATTGGGAAAGATTAGCGCCATAAAAGATATGTTCAAATGGAAAGTTTATTTGGACTGTATGTAGGTGACATAGGTTTGGTATAAATATGGATCGCGTCAGACAAAACGTAAATAGGTAAGTTGGCAATAAGAAGAAAAAGTGGAGTAACGTCCAGGCCCACTTGAAGTCACACAACAACGAGCAACAAATCATCGGTGGATAGTCGAAAAGTTTTTATTTGTACCGTGCAATCGAAGAGTGTAGTTTAAAAATACAAAACTGGATTGTAACCTGATGAATTAAACTCAATGATTTTTTTTGTGGTTTGGGAGTTAGTTTTGTGATACAGATTAATATGTATTGGGGTTGGGTTTCTATGAGGCATGGAAAAAATGTAGCAGTTTGATCGAGTGCCCTGATTCTTTTGCTTGACTAATTGGGTGGAGTTAATAAATCCTAGGTATGATGCTGAACAAATTAAGTTGTAGGGCTTTATAGATCGAGTACATACGCAGGACATACTTTTGCAGAAAGAATATATAAGGACAATGTTAAGCAAGATGACTGGTGATGCAAGAGAAATAGTTGAAGTGGATGACGGAGCATAATAATAATAAGCATTTTTGATACATGAAAATTGGTGGTAATGGTTTGCATCATTGCATATTACGAATTACGATGCAGCCGCCGGAGATTAGACCCGTAAATTGAATTAATTTAATGAATGTCGAATGTCTTGGTTTCTGAGAGTGAGAGATGGGTTGTGCGCGTACATACAATGTAAAAAGCACATTGAGATTTTCCTTTTTCTTTGACGGAAATGCTGTTTTGGGCTGATGATTTTTGATAAAGCTACACAAGTAAAGTGAGAAATGTATATTTTGGATGACTTTTTTGGAATGGGGGATGTTGTCATTGGTTTTTGTTTGGTATTGAGAGATCAAAGAGTCTACAATCGTATGTCTTTCCTCTCCTCCGTCACCGGAAGCTAATCGGGTAATTACGGTATTTTAATGGGTTGTAATGCCAACGTTTTAATTTTTGGTAGAGATATTCAGGTGAAAGTTTGAATATTTTCAAAGAATATACACAAAACACAATTTAGGCCTTTTTACGTTGTAATCGAATCAGAGAGACATTTTCTTTTAATCCTGTTCACCGGGTGGAAATTGGATTTAATTACTTTTCAGATTGTTTTCCGGGCATCCCGTATTACGGTGGGTGGAGATGAAAGCTTTGACTGCTTCTGGGATATAATAGAATAAAATTCCTTGGGTTCTTTCTTTCTCCTTGTGTAACTTTGTTTGATTAGTTTCTTCTTTTATAGGGACAATCTGATTAGGTAAATGAGTTTGCATGTTTATTTAAAGAGTAAAACAAACTGGGAAGTTATTACTTAAATAATAATCTCGACTCTGATTTCTACAGGTTTTTATCGAGTAGACAAATAAATTGTAAGAGTAATCAAGTTTAGGTAGAAATGAGCCAGAGAATGGAATGAGACAAGGATTAATAGAGTTTTTGAAAAGAGCGCGTCGTCGATTTTTATTTCAATTCCGTATATTACAGAAAACATTGATGATATATCATCTGTCAAGGGCTTTTCTTGTTAACATTACATACACTTAGGTACGCTTTCTCAATGTGTTCGTGTGCATGTGCATATAATATATATACTAATAATATAGTAAATATATGGAACATACTTGATGATGAGTTACTGCGTGTGCTTTATGTTGATGATGATTAGGTGCATAATAAAACTGAATGTCAAATGGTAAAAAATTGTCCATGATTCCTGTGCATTCTGCCGAATTTGCAGTTTTTTTACTCTCATGGTACTGGTAATGATAATATTTATGTGGTAGTTTAAAAAGAGAGAAAAAGTTACATGACCCCTGCCGTTGCCTATGCTCGTTTTTTACACACAGGGGAAAATGATATAAGAGGAAAACTCAGATCATTTTAGGGAGATACACGCTACATTCTAGGATGTTATGTAGGGTTGATCTGATCGTTTATATGTATATACATACGTTCCAGTTCCATGTAGATCCTTTCCCTTACGCAAGTTTTATGAGTGTTGTCATTTTGTGAAAAATAGGAGTGATTTTTTACACGATGGGATGTCTTGTCTTACCCGTATAATCTAGTCATTAGGTTCATTTTTTTGTAGAGAAATCGAGTTTGATTGCTGGAAGATCTTGCGCTGTTTTATGGCTTGTATTCAACTTTACTGTGACAACGACAGCTTTGCAGGCAGAGTTTGTGCTTTGTAAATATTTTTCTCGTGCGCTTTCCGGTGGTCATTTTTCGGATCGATTTCCTGTGAGCTGGAGAGCGCTAGTTACTCGTGTGTCGTGTCATGTGTACAAGTAATTGAGTGAGACGATTGCCATTGGGTGAAGCGTATTTTTATTCAGAAAGGAAGTACACGTGAGAGTGAAAAATTGACGCACGGTTTAGTGGAAACGATAACAACTGAATTTTTGTTGGTTGATACTTTCAATCAATTTGAAGTCGTCTACTTTGAAGAGAGGTTCAAATGTGGGTAAACTTTGTGCTTACTACACTCAAAGGGAATTTGTAATGAGACGATTATGGTTGATAAACGAGTTAGATGCATAAAGTTTGAAAATGCAAAGCTTATTAGGTTAGGAAGGCATGCATTGTATTGGTAATATATATTAGCATAAGTATAACCTGAAATTAGGTAACAATTTGTGAAACGGGGGAATCAGTACTACATTAGTTTGTGAAACAGGTAAATAGTTTTGCGAATTTATATGAATTGACTGACATTTCCTGTATAGGTATTTACTTTTTTTAATGTGCAAAAATATGCAAAAAGTTTCCTGGTTCGTTGATCGCGACACGACCATGCGACTTAACGTAGGGTCATTTCCTTGCAATTTTTTGCCAGTTCGACATAAACAGAATACTTCTCTACCCACTGAATAACAAAGCAATACCTACTTTATCAAACATAAATACATTAATTTATTTTGAATACTATTGTATGATGTGTCATGTTCGATGTATGTTTACAAGTCGTCATTTACTGAAATTAAAATTATTGTAACTTAACTTATAGCGTTCTCGAAGGCAATCGATTTAAAGATGAGTCATCGTCATCGCTGAATCATCATGAATAAATTAAAATTATAACCAGAGTATGACTTTTGGCACGTTCTAATAATGATATTTTACATTAGCTTTGCTGTTACCTACTTTATTTACAACAAGCTATAGTTAAATAAACCTTGAGGTGAACGTAAAACTCATAATTTTTTATTATCATTTTATTTAAACTCATAATTAAGTCAAATTGACATTTTGTTGCTAATTGGGAATGCAACAAAACTGAACATTCAATGTCACTAGCTAGCTATTTGTTTTTCTTCAAAAGTAAAATTTTTAGTAGCATTTATTTCCAAATTGCTTTGAGAATATCCTTGAATACCTTTTTATATGGAGAAGTTTAATGAAGTGGTTGCATGCAACTGGCCCGTAAATTTTAAAAGATGCAACAATGCAAGAACTGAAATCAGACAATAATGGGTCAAAATGACACTTGAGACTTGAAAAAAGAGTAAATCCTTAGCACTTCATTCGGTGAAACAGTGATTCATTTATATTAATTCTTCAACGGTCACAGTCACAATAATACATACCCTTGAAAACTCGTTTCATTTGAAGCTACATGCAGCGTTCACTTTTTAGTTCTCAGCTTTCATTCTGCATTCGCTCATCATATCACTAATTATTTATCAGCCATTATAAACAGTAATAAACACTATCTTGACGTGCTTTTTATTCTCATCCTCAACTTTTATTGGCCGGGTGTATTATGTTACCACTATGAGAATGTATAACGAAACATATACATCGTATAAATATTACATATCATTTGGTCCGTCCAAGTTAAATGACCCGAGGAAATAACGTGAGGATTGGACGTTAACTGTATCATTATATCCTATCACTTTTTTGGATTACCTATATGGCTACTGGTCTTGAAAAATATTACGTGTGCACTTTTTTAATCTCTGTATACCTTTCCGTTTTCCTTGTTACTACACAGATACATGCATCCTCAATACACTCAAGTTCTCCGCAACTTTTATATAAGCTTGCATGCATAAATCGTGAAAAAGAGACAGTGGCGCTCATTAAAACACGTTCATCCATTTATATTTCGACGACACATCAACGTGAAAAATTATCAGTTTTGATGGCCTTTTCATTTCGATTTTAATGGGGTATTGTGTTCAACCACTTCAAAGTTACTCCGTGCAAATTTTCTGATAACATCTTTTTTTATACGTTCTTGCAGTGCAGTGCACATGTCCACTTTCGGGCCAGACCAGACAAGCTAATATTTTTAACGTGCTCCACGTTCGTCCGTATATACTGTCCTTTTCTACAACTTTCTGGATGCACAATTTTTTTTTAATAAGGAAACCTCCATGTGGCAATCATATGAGTATAGGCCATCATCGTCATCATGGCTATCAGCAGAGATTTATTATCGTTATCCGATTTCCATTTACGCTTGTTCCTCTCTCGTGGTGATGCTCTCGCTTTGGGTTCTACGTTGTAAGCGTGGAGCAGGAATAATAAACACTGTAAGATTTACGTTTACGTTTTGTCCAAATTTCAAACGTAAACTTACGCAGTCTCTGGTTTTTTCTTGTCTTGAGTCGCAGTCGTCGTGATAATCACGATTACGTAACGTTAAAGCGTGGAGTATATTATTGTGTTGCGTGTTGAGAGTGGGCCATATTCAATATTACTATTGCCAGAGACCACTAACTGCAAACCCTTTACACCCCAACGTGCAGACCTTAGTGGGCTCTTCCACGGGAGGTTTTCTTGCTGTCGTTTTGTGTAAAAAGAGTCCATTATGAAATGGACGGGATAACAACACACACACACCACGCTGCTTTTTTTTACTCGTGATGCTGATGATGATGATGGTGGTAGTAGTAGTAAACTTGTTGATGTTTTGGTTTTCTGTTTACAGTGAGTAGAGAAACTGATCAAGTGGAAATATAAGCGTATAAGGAAGTTTTTACGAAGAGAAATAATAAAAGTATAACTTGATGGATTATGACGAGGAAAAAGAAAGATAATATGGCGAGATATCGAGCAGCTGCAGCTGGACTTACGCGGGGGTTTTGTTTAGATACTGCACTAAAGAAAATCATAAAAGGGAGCAGACAAAAAAAGAGAAAGATGTTGGCGATGTACTCTATCTATACACTTGATTGGTAGTACACACACAGGTTTTTTAAACAGAGAATCGTAATGATTATTATTATTATTCCTGTGATTTTTTAAGAAACCAATTTTTTCTCCTGAAATTTTGTGTAAACGTTCGTGAACCTGGAAAGAGGGGAAATGGGTCGTTACACACATTATTATTATCATCGATAGAAAGAGAAAAATGGAGATTTTCCACTCTAAAAGTAGTCTAGTGTGTTTCTTTGTGCTACGCTTTGTAAAAACGTGGCAATGGCGATGGCTTTGTCATTGACGACAATGTTCATCAACGTAATGTGACCTTTTTTTGGGTCTTTCTCTTTTTCACCTGCGGTCGTTTGGAAATTAGTTTTTGGAAGGTTTTTTAGATAAAAAAAAGTTTAATGCTAGTTTGGAATTCGTTGAGGTGAGAGTAGCTTGATATTGTGAGTTGTAAAAGGACAAAGAACGGGCGTAATGTACTTGTACTCGTAACGCTAACAGATTGTACAAACGACAATGCTGCCGTTTGCTGGCTACTCACCTGAAAATAACAATCATGAAGATTACGATAGTGATGATGTTGATGATCACTCCACCTCCGCATGTCTCACAGCTGAGAAGATGATAAAAAGTACAATCGGTGATCGGGTTTCATGACATGTCGTGTTTATACTCCACACTCCACACTGTACACACACAGCATCTTTCCCCAGGAAGATTTATGGTTTTTGGGTTTGTCTTTTTGTTATCAGGTTAATAGGTTTTTCGATGAAGTTTGGGAGATGCAGATGAAACGGAGGGCTACATTACAGGTTTTTATAATACAGCCAAGATGCAGGTAACAAATAAATAAGTAAAAGCTAGATTATATAAAGCAATTTATGTCGTGTTTTATGGTAGTATAATCTTGAAGAGCAGAATAAAAAAGATATGTGATGCTGTTTACTCTTGGTTTTTTGTCCAGTTTGACGGTTTTTGTAGTCAGGAAAAATGAAATCTGGCATTGGTGTTTTCACTTAGCTTTGCTTGTTGTGTTGTTCGAGGTTTTTGAACTTTTGAGTCGAGAGTTTAAATCTAATCTGGGTCTGCCTCTGGACGAATATACAAACATACAATATATACGTACCTACTATGATAGGTAATGTGTTTGTTCTCTGGAGATTAATACGAGCCTTGAGGGCTTATTTTTTTGTGCGTTGAAAGATATACAGGCGATTTATACGATTTCTATTGTTCTGTTTACAGCGAAAATGGTTAGTTCAGAGATGGTAAACTTGATTCATGGCTATAAGAGTAGTAGTTTAGTACGATTACGATTTAGCTTTTTTCATGATCAGGTGTGTACTCTGTGGTGGTGGTGAATGGCCGCAGGGGATGCAAATGTGCGGACAACGGGGATATACGATACTGCGGTGGCGGTCGTAAAAGTTTTTTTGTGCGTGCGCACGGAAACTCTGCACTGTTGTAACCGTCCGTGTAGTAACATTGGCCTTGAATTTATTAAGAAAAAAGTGCAGTAGCTCTGGTCAGGTGGAAAATAAAGGAGGAAGAGATAGATGTGGCGCTACGTTGGAGAGAAAAAAAATATATGGTAATATGGACAACTGAAAGCCAGTAGCACGGGGTTTTCACCTGTTGCCACGTTTGGTTTTATTACGCGAGTAGTACTGGCTATTGTTTTTTTTCTTGGCTTGAGAGAGAGAGATTTTGCGGCCGTTGGTTGTGGTTGTGGGGAAGCAGGAAAAAGAAAGGAGCAAGAGACGTGGGACGTGATGTTCAGGGAATAATAAATAAATTGATGGGTGTGCAGAGTAGAGAAAGAAACGAGACAACACAAGTGATGTAAAAGGACAATAAATAGAAGCTACAATGATTTGGCAGATTGTCTTTTTTAGCGATCACGTGGCTGTATAAAATGTAGCGTCGTTTGTTTGTTGTTTTTGTTTGTGGCAGGGGATAAGATTTATAGATTAAGAAAATATTTTATGTTTTTGAGGAGTATTATTTTGTGGTTTGCAATTCATTATTAAAACTCGTCAAGCGTCAAGCAGACTTCCGTATACGGTGTAATTCTGTGCTAGAGGCTTTTTGTTGTTAAATAAAATGACTGTCATTAAAGTAACGTAAACGTATTAATACAGAATCGTAATTAAAAATCACTGTTTGTAACAACTTTATCGGGTTTCATCTTTCCTAATAGGGTTCTTTCTTTGATCTAGAATGGTATTGCTAATTCTAAGTATGCTTATCAATTTTCAAAATAATTACGCATGTTGATTGTAATAATTTATAATTGAATCGACTATTATGATACAACACATCCTTTTAATTAAAATTATCATTGCATCCCCGACGGGGTCTTTGTTACAGAGGACTTTTTATCTCGTTGTGTGACAGTAGTCAATAGACAAAGTAAATCCAGCGTTGGAAGGAAGTTGAAGATAAAAGTTGGTTAGTAAGATCCGTACGTGCGTGCCTTGGACGAACTTTTAAATTTTGTGCAATGGGTTTTGACACGTACAGTGAGGTTTTTTTTACAGTGACGTGTGCTTGCCTTTTGAAATATGATTATTTGTTCCGCTGCGCTGCTTATAAAAAATAGGACGCAACTTGATAATAGTGATACACGGTGGAGGCGGACGACGACGACGGTGTATCGGTTTGAAAAGTGTAATCATGTAGTTGTTTTTTTTTCATCGCACACACATGGAAAAATGGGCGTATCGTTGGATAAAAAAAGAAAAATGGAAATGAGGCAAAGAAACAGAAAGCAAGACAAGCGAGAGACGGTTTCAAAGATATTTTTTGCGCTGCTGGTCCATTGTTAAGCTGTTGATTGTGCTTAAAGTTTTCTTTCTTTGGCTTTTTAAATAAAAGAGGTTTATATAAGTATAATAATAAGCTGTTGGTGTATTAGTGCAGGGAGTTCTTTTTTCTTCTTCTTTTCAAATCTTCACCGTATCAGGTAAATCACGGTGTTTAAACAACTCCTGCTTGAAAAAAAGTGTGATGCTTCTTTTTTTGCCGTCGTCGTGACCTTTGACATTTGTCGTGGTGAAGATGCGTTATTTTCTTTTGTGGGTTTGTTCATCTAGTCGAAGATTTGGTGTTTGAGCAAAGGGGTTGCGAAGAAGGAGTCAAATAAACTAGAAACTGTCTCGTGTTAAGTCGTTGTTCTGTTGTTGCTGCTGCTGCCAGTTTTACCAGACTTTTTAAACTCGTGGAAGGTGGTGGTTTGCCTGGTTTTCTTGGTTGTGTGTGTGTGCGTTTGGCTTGTGTCTTCTTCTCCAGATAAAGTGACGAGCGCATCTTGGCGTTTTTTATCTGGGTTAGCCGGACTAAAAAGGTTGTTTAAAAAAAACTCTCGCTCTATCGTTTACATAATCATGCTTGTCTGTTTATCTTTGTGCACCAGAGCGTGCACATGCAATGGAGGGTAAGTACACGGTATTGCACCAAGGGGATTAATAATAATTTTACAACTGCCTGTGTACATTATGGTTGGTTACGTTACTGATACTGACATGTGTGATGCGTACGCAGTACTCACTCTTACCTCTACGTTAGATTCTTGACAGACACATGGATGACCTGTTTATGACCTTCGTGCGTAGAAAATAACAGATTAATATTTAGATTTAGTTTTTTGTTCTAAAAATAATATCGGCAAAGGAAAGTAATCATAATACGGTCTGTACTCCGATGATGATCATGATGAGTTTGATTTGAATAATCGGGATAATAATCTGGCTGGTATGGTAGAAACGTATGTTCTTGGGATCTGGATGACGATTGCGTATTCTAAAAGAGGAAATAAGTGTAGATGTATGGTTGCGTTAACTGTCGGTCCGTTATATGTCTTGGAGATTACATCAGTTTGAAAACGCTTGACTCGTGCAGTGAAGCGTGTGTTTATGACGATGATGATGAGCAGGATGGAATGATTATCATTATGGTTTAATGCATGCTGATACGAAAAATGGTTTAATCTGATTATTCACGAAAAGAAAATGGGATGTGTACATGTTGTAAATAATGTAGGTAAGTGCACTTACTTAAATGTATGCATTTTTGTTTGAAACCGTAAATGTGAGCGGATAAGCGTTTGAGTTTGTTATCTAAATCGTCGTTTTATCGCTTGGCAGGGAGAGAGGATGGATGGCTAAGTAGGTCGATTAAACATGATTATGATTATAAGGTGGATCATGTCGGAGTATGGACGAACGGAAACATTTAAAACCGATGCTGTGTATGTGGTTGTTGTTTACTCGGTTTTAAATGGTAATATTCTGGTTTTAATGTATGTTGTTGTGTGACATGGCGTCATTATATGAGGTAAAAACATTCTGTTGTGTAAAATTTTACGGTTTATAAATTATAAATTATATTGCAATGGACCTGGTAACCGCTGTCATTTTATTCGAATTAAGTTAATTAAGTTTTACAAGTTTTGAGACTTTGGATAAATATAAAACGTTTTAAGTTTGCCGTGCTTTTTTCGTGGATTGTACATACACAAAGTTATTACAAGTATTACAACAACAACAACGATGACGATTGGGAAATCTGTAATAGTAATAAATAAATAATGGTGTTTAGGAAAGTAATAAAATTTCAACTTGTTATAAAAATATTGATCCAAGTGCAAATAATAAAACCAACATTAAATATAAGCCGTTTTTATTAATTAATCACGATGATTTAATTTACTAGTAATGACGTCTGTTTAGCTGTACTTACAGTAAAAACAAACAGTTAATAAAATATTTCAAGATACAGACATTTACAATTTGCATATACACATTCGTATGTAACTTTATCCAACCTTTCATTTTGTGTTAACTTGATAAATACAAACTACGAACGAGCTTTTAGAAGAAACCTATAAAACAGTACAACATAAAATGTTAGAAAGGTACAAGACTTTAATTAGAGACGAGAAAACTAAATGTATTATAATTAGTTTTTTACTCCTTATAGATTATATTAATTAATCACGATGATTTAATTTACTAGTAATGACGTCTGTTTAGCTGTACTTACAGTAAAAACAAACAGTTAATAAAATATTTCAAGATACATACATTTATAATTTGCATATACACATTCGTATGTAACTTTATCCAACCTTTCATCTTGTGTTGACTTGATAAATACAAACTACGAACGAGGTTTTAGAATAAACCTATAAAACAGTACAACATAAAATGTTAGAAAGGTACAAGACTTTAATTAGAGACGAGAAAACTAAATGTATTATAATTAGTTTTTACTCCTTATAGATTTCATTTCAACTGACTTGGTTGCAAATCGTATGTGAAAGAGAACAATGGAGAAAGAATGAAGAAAAATGAGATGGAAGCTACTACAACGGTACGGAATTCACGTAAAATACATTATGTATGTTTTCGAGTGTACTCCATTTATTTTACTATCCGTTTTCATGTCCGCAGGGCCCTAACCTGTTGTTCGACCTCTAACCTTCGAGTTTTATGCTTGTGTTTAAACCCACTTTATACTGGTTTCAGTAACAATTACAATTTTAGTGTTGCTAAGCCATATTACCCAGGTGTAAGCACGTATCTACACGAATTTTGACGGTGAGGGGAGAAGTGAGACAATACTAACTGTTGGTGTTAGTAAGAATGAAAANCTAAGCCATATTACCCAGGTGTAAGCACGTATCTACACGAATTTTGACGGTGAGGGGAGAAGTGAGACAATACTAACTGTTGGTGTTAGTAAGAATGAAAATATACAATAGAGATTTGGAGAGAGAGTGTTTGGACACATTTTATTTAATGAGAAAGGTATTTTGTCCTGTCTATCTTCTGTGTTAGGATTAATGCCAATACTCTAGTGTTAGCTATTTTCTAGGACCCTTTTAAAATTCATTGTGTTTTAAAAATTAGTCATCAAGGTGTTTTCAATTCATAGTTATTGGGGCTTTTCACCCACCCTTCATACGGATAACATGCATCATTCAGTTTTACTTAACTCATTACTTTGTTTCCCAATGTAACGATTTTGATGTTAGCAGTGCGTTACCACTTATCTGTGATGTTTTTGATATCGATACCATCTGGTACTGCAATTTTTTGTATCAATTTTTCGAGTTTTCATTTTCAAGCTTACTAACAATTTTGACTCATGATGACTATTGTTGGTGACTCCAGCGGTTTTGGGGGCTTTCATTTGCCAAGTTAGATTGTGTAGAAGATTCATTCAGTGTTTTTGCATGACGTTTGACAAGCTGAACAGGTTTTTGATAAAGGAAAACGAAACATATGCGTGGCTTCTGAATGATTACGAATCTTGAGTGTGTTATGTTTGTAACGCCGCAGGCTCGTTGAAAATCTACATTGTATTATTGTTGTCAATTTCAGTAGCTGTGCTGTGCTCGCATTGACGAATAATTCTCTCATAATGTTATAGAAAAAGAGTAAGCTTGAAGAACTATGTATAATCTGGAAAGATGCTTTCAATTTATTAGTTGGGAAACAATCGATCCGAGAAAGGGAGTAAAATTTTTTGAACTACAATGTCATTGTTTACCGCTAGAAAAATATAATTTATTTACGAACTGAACCGGGAATCCTTGCGGCAGTTGATGGAAACGTCTTCAATTTTAATGCTTAGTGTTTGGCGGAAGTTATAAAAAAAACTTTCTTTTATGATTTATTGTCACAGGGGAAGGAGAAGCGTAATGTTATTATTATTATGTAAGTACTGTTATGTTATAAGTTATGAGATGTGTATTGCTGCTTAATGTCCCGATTCAAAGTTGCATACATTTATGCAAGCACGAGTGAAAATTGTGTCGACAAATCTAACAATTTAAGTGGTAAACTGTCAATTGTGAATGAATCATCATATAGCGCTTAGCAGTTGACAACATTTTATAAATAATCAATGCAATAATATGGTTATTTGCAGTTATCGTTATCTAACTCCTTTGTAAAACTAAACCTACCAATATTGCTTCTGTGAGAATTGCAACCTGCATGGTTCGGTGTTTCACTCAAACACAACACAGGCCGAATTTTGTTTGGTAATGTGATTGTTATTTTATTTGCCTCTCCTTTTATTTAAATGAGCCTAAGTAAATAGTTTTATAGTAAACGAAAACATTTTTCTACGAGATGCTATGATTGTGATTTGATTATATATTATTTGATCTTTTGTACGAGATAAACGTTTGTAGCATCACGATCCCGTGTTTGATAATGTCAGAGAAAAGAAAATGCCCGAGAGCAGGACGGATTTCAACATAATAAGGACTCCTGTATTATTTCATCTGCATACGACAACAACGGTTGACGGCATCTTCTGTTTGCAGACAAGTTTCGGCTTGGATTGTGTTACTTGGGAAAATCCCTCGAGAGAACAGGAATTTTCGAACTTTTATATAGGGGGATGCAAATGTTTATTATACTTCCAATTGAGAGAAGAAAAAGCCCAGAGATATTTGCAGTTGGAACAGGAGGGTTTTTGTAACAAAGTCATGCACCTCTGCACCTGTCAACAGCCATGTCGCTTGGCACTCCTAAGATGACTTTACAATCCATATAGTGCCTTAATACGTACCTACGTGTATTTTGGGGCTTTTCGAAACTTTCTCATTTGCATCTCAACATGAATCAACAAAGACACATATTTGTTGGGCAACAGTCACACAGTATTGTACAATAAATCGGCATTGATTCGATCACCGTTTCCCCTTTACTCTGTCCAGTAGCTAGTAATTTATTGCAGTGGTACAGCTGGGTACTATATTTTTTTCCTAATCACACCTACCACTATGAGTAAATGTTCTGTTGTTCATAATTTTTTCTCTCCTTTTAATGTCCATGTTCAATGTTTGTAGGTATTTTCTCTTTAATTGATGATGAATATGCTTTGGTGGTCAAGCGGATAATTCTATTGCGAAATTTGACAAGGGAATGAAATGCGTAAACTTTAAAAATGCTACTTTTATCTATCGAATTGACGTGTAAGGTTACACGTATTAGGAAATGTAATTGTGAACATTTATGTAACTGCTATGCTTAAGTAAACGTATACACCACTAGGGAGAGAGTTTTGCAATATCGGTGCATTCACACAAAAACTTGTTGATATTTTTTCACCGACGTATACCGGTTTTAGTTTTTTTAAAAATTTTTTGATGCTTTTGTTTGTTAATGGATTTTAAATAAAGAGGTTGGGATGTTGCGTAAATAGTGTTAGTGAATAGAATGGAGTGATGATGGATTAGGTGTAGTAGGGGCAGCCATCCGTATTGAGTTGCTGGGATTCCTTTGGTCTTTTGCACTAACAATGCTGTAAGAATGCTGGGAAAGTGACCACTCTATTCAATGAATGAGAATGGGAAAGTGAGTGGCGAGGAGTACATCTCCAGTGTAGGTAAAGCCCATGCACACGGATAACCAACCACTAGTCACACTGAAGCTTGATGGACATACAAACATTTTTTAATCGATATTTTTTTCTTTTCTTGAGAATGGGATTTAAAAATGGAAACTGGATTAACGAGATCATCAACTGCTCCTGATGATGAGTATATTTTTGTGTGGTTGCGTGTGTAAAATAGAGTCTTTTTGTGTCAGACAACGGATCAGTGTTGAGTGTTCAGGTAAGGAACTATTATCATGATAAATGAGAACAAGATTTGATGAAGTGCTCTTTTGCTTGACTAATTGCAGATGAACTGAATACGTTAATTCTTGTGACTGACGATGATGATGACATTTTGTTTGATCACGGTTTTCTATGGGAGGATGATTGGATAGCGGTCATTTATTTGTTACACAAAAGATGTAATGAGTGACGTGTGTTGTTCTGTGGTTGAAGTGCATGCACTCATTTTTAAGATTTCACAACATTTATTGTCCCTAGCCGTGTAGTCTTGCTGAGATTCTCAGTTTGAGTCATTTTGTTTTGTAATTAATTTGCTGGTGGGGGAAATTAGTGATATAAATAATGACATTTGCGTTGATTGAGATTTTGTTCTGCTAGAAAGATCCATTAGGGTGGAACATTTCTAGCGGGCGAATTACTTTGTGGTGGATCAGGCGGGGGACAAAAGGAGAATGCTTGCAAATTATCCAGACTAACCTTCCGTTTGAATTTGAATGCAAAATGAAAGGAAAAGTTTTCTTTTTAGGCGTTGCTTCTGGATTAGTCTTTTAATTAAAAACAAAATGAAACAGGAGGGAATATTATTGAGATGGAAAGAGCTGGAGTATAATTTGTGTAAAGTAAAAGGCATCAAGTTCATTTTTGCACCACAATTCACTACTTTGCAATAGCAGCAACATTCATATTGTGATATAGATAATATTAACTTTCCTTCAGACTTTTCCTAATTCGCAACTTATAATTAGATTTTGCTGGAAAAGGGGGAGAGATGCATTCCGAATTTTATTACTACTTACTTTTGTGCAAACTTACTTGGAGAATGTAAATTGCACAAATTACATTGCTAGGAATTTCGCTTTTCCTCTCTTGCTTGGCAAGCATAGTGCACGGTTTGTTTTGAAGATGCACGTGTATCTGCAATGATGAATGCTTACAGTTTGCAATTTTGTTTAAATTGGCAAAAGGCTGCGGATTATTCCCTCGAGGGCCGTTAACTTCATTTGTACCTCTAAAGTTGGTAATTTATATCGTCATGCTTTCGTTTTGCCACAAGTTTGTATTTGTAGCACCACGAAGAATAATTAGAGACTTTGGAGAAAATATAAAATAAGGAGAATCTGAGTAGAAACTTGTTTTCGCTTTAGCTATTCTGACCGTCAAAATTGACGGTTAAAGAAACAGAGCATCGCTGTCTCAACGTAATATATATTTTATGGACTTTAGAAATCCCGCCATATATTTGAGATGTAGTAGATGGTGACATACAAAAGGGTTAAAAGATGTGACTTTTTATGCCAGTACTGTAATTTATGTACGTTTTTTATTATCACACATTTATTCGGTCATTTTCTTTATTACACACTGCGTGGATGGAAGGGTTGCTCAAAGTTCACACATTGTGATTCTTTGTTTATTTTATTGCGCTTCTTCCAGTTTACGATGTTCACGTATTCTTTACTTTTAGTACTTGTTCTTTATACACCGATTTTTTATGCGAGATTGTTGTATTTTGCAGATTTGAAAAACGACTTCTACAGAAGAGTCCTTACGCGTAATTTTTTTGTGAGAGACCAAGAGTCGTCATGTAATTGTGATACATAACGTTCCGTTTTTCATGAATCCCAACGGGTGACGGGAGAGAATAATAATTTAAGAGCGCGATTTGTACCTGTCAGTTTGAGATGATTTGGTCTCTGGTGGTATGGTAGTGTTTATTGCTTCTCATCTACATTGATTAGAGTGGTATTCTTGATACATATGAACTCACACAGCCGTTCATCGGCGAGATAAATTTAAGGAGTGGTGCATACGGTTGTTGGGGTCTTATCTGTTTGAGTTGAACGAGGATACTTACACAAAAATATACAAGTATATTGTACTTTTGTGTTGGCACCCCGAGCGTACTAAACGCATAATGCATAATAATAATAATATTCTTTTGTTGTTGCAAAGCCTATTTACTACATGGGGATGTGATCGTATTGATTCCCCATTAGGACATTGGAAAGATTTTTTCTTTTAGAGAAATGGTTTGGGCGGCTTGGTTTTTTTACCCTGACTGAATAGTTCAATGCCGATTTACGTATGCTTGAATGAACGTCATTTTCATAATATTCGAAAAAAAATGAAAATCCGCTCCGGGTAGAAAAAGAACAAAGTGGTAAGTCGGATAATGACTCAATTCAGTAGTGGGGATGTTTTTTTCGGGTTATGATAAATGACTAGAAGGAAAATGAGCTATTTTCAGTCATTCTTCTGAGCGACCTGATGTTGTGCGTGGTATTTGTGGACTTGTTATTGGAAGTGTTGTTGGGTTGTTGCTGTTCAGTTTCGTCCACCTGTGTGTTTTTAGAAATGAATATATACCTGTCGTGTTGTCTCGAGTTTATAATGATAAAAACAAATCCACCCAGTTTTTGCCTTTTGTAATCTGGATCACGACAACACAGTAAAAGTTTACTTGTTTCTCAGTGTGACACGAAAAATTGTAGCATTTTTTTTTGATAAATGGAGTTTATTTGGTAGCTTCTGACTGTGACAGGGAAAGCTTTTTTTTTGGACAACAGGTGCGCTGATTTCCAGGGAGGCATTATTTTTGGGATTGGGATCTTGCGGAAGTTAAAAAGTCTCGTAACAGACGAGCTGGGTGCGTGAATTTGGGTAATTTGTTTTCCGGAGAAATGACAACACGGAAAAGTGGACAGAAAATAAGAGTTAAACAGGGGAACAATTCCGGAACCTGTCAAGCGGTGAATGTAGGGAAGTGGTGGTGTTTTTGAGAATGACGTGAAAATTTAGAAAATTGGTGTGTATACAAAACCGGAAAGTAATGTGGTTGTTTTTTTTATCGCTTTATAGTTATGGTCACAACTCACAATATGGTCAGTCAGACACTTTAAGGGGAAGACAAGGAGGAGGATCCAAAAGTTTCTCTGAATGACTAACGAGTATATACGCAAACGATTTGAATTGTGTATTGTGTTTGTACGTATGTTCAAATCCTATTGTTAATCTCTATAATCTATTGAGTGCCGTACCTCCAATTGATGATGCAATATATCTAAATATATACCTTTTATACAGTTGGGGAAATTCCGAGTATATGTATTTTCCAAAATTCATTTAAATCAACCCAAAAGTAAATCGGGATGTTGATGAGTAGGTATACACACGCCGTCACGATCACACTTGTGTGCGTACTACACTTTTTAATGCCAATGATAACTAGCAGTGCGATACAAACGCACTTGCTTATGATTATTTTTGCTAAAATGTTTGTGTGTTCATTATTAAACGAGCACTGGGGAGAAATGCAAGTTTGGTGAGTCTTTTTTATGTGGCACACGTGTGCGTTTTGGTGATGTTGATGACGATGATAAAAAGGTAACAGGAAAGTCTGAATATTATTGTGCTGTT
>JAHZNB010001443.1:0-25859 GCA_027744295.1 Callyntrura guangdongensis
AGCAGACAGTATTTGAAGTAATGGCAGTATATTATATACTTGAAAAAAGTACAAATTTATAAGAAAACTCAAGTCAAAGAGTAGGATATCAAAGCCAAACCAAATACGCCTTTTTAGTGAAACCGTTCTTTCATCTAAAATATCACGAAGGCATACCACTTTTCATTAAATTAGCCATTTACCTTGTGGTGGACAAAATATTTTTTTTATTATTCATAATAATGTGTTGTATGCCTGTCGAGAGCCGGGCATTCTCTCGGTTCAACACGCAGAACATAATAATTTGATTATATACCTATAAAAGTGGCAATTTAACTTGTAATAGTCCCTTGTTGATACTACGGCTGGAACTCTGGAAACATTGTCAAGTTGTCGACCCCCGTCACCGTCACCACCACCGCAGTTCAAACACACCAAGACAGAGACACGCACACGCCAAAGTAGCTTTCACTGTTCCACAGTTACACAATTCTCTTGTATTCACACAGCACTACATATACACGCGCTCTCGCTCTTTCTCTCTATAAAATCTTAAACAGTCTTCCTGTGTATATTTGCTTCTCTTCACATTCAAATTAACTTTCCTTATTGAGATGAAATGAACCCTAAACCTTGAAATGATGCCACTAATTGGAAACGAGATAGGAGTTTCTCTAAGTGTGTGTGCTTTCCCCAGGAAAACCGCACTTACACCAAGTCCGGTTTTTTGATATAATGAGCAAATGTAAATGACACGGGAAAAGGTTCCACTCTTGTGGTATCTCTATGTAGTTTAACCAGAGCCGGAAAACTGAGAAGCATATGAAACTTGAACGTTAGAATAGACTCGGAAGATGTTGTCAAATGTAAATTATAAATCAAATTTTTGGTCTCTTATTTAAAAGCAAACATTAGTTTAATAATATCTCACACCTCGTCATACTATCCCTCCCATAGCTTCCTGTCTACCTACATAATTGTTGCAGGAGGGAAACAAAAGCGGCAATTAATATTCTCTGTGTATGCGAGTAAGTTATAGGTTTCTGTCCTTAGGCACGCACACGCACGCAGGGAGAAAGTGGGGTAGTCAGCGAGTTCAAAGTATATTTCTAGATTGTGTGATTCTTGTTGAATCTGGAGAGACGAGAAAGATTTTTCGGAATTTCTCTCACAATATACGACGTAAAAGATGTTGAGCAGTTCTAGGTTGAGAACAAACACACGCTGTACTTGTCCAAACGCACTACACGACAAGACTGAAGAGAGCTTTCTCTGCGTCGTTCATTTTTCTCCCCCTTTTGGCATTAGAGTCTGTAAAGATAGACTTCTGCTGCCTTGCTGGTGCATTCTCTGCATGCTAGGGAACCTACAGAAGGGAAAGAACCAAGCTGGGATGATCATGATCCACTTTTCACTACAAGCAGTAGTGGTAGTAGTGATGTAAGCTTGTGTATATCGGAGTAAGAAATGTTATGTACAAAAATGAATCCAGAAGAAGTAACGACGAATCTGGATTTTCCTCGGGAAAAATGGTTCAAACTAAAAGAAAGAGTGAAAGCTAGGGGGATATTTTAAGCACCCCATTTTTGGATATCATCCTCGTCGTCGTTCTGATCATTCTCATGAACTGCACAAGTGAGAGCACATTATACGGTAAAATGTTTGGAAGACAAAAAAACATAGACTAGGAAATAATACGACGCGTTTTCCCCTTGTGCCATCATTCAAATGCGGTTTATCTGTACTTGGAAACGAAGAAATAAGAGGGTTTTCTGGTTTTCCCACTCAGTCAGCGACGAATGGATGAATGCCGTATGTTTCCTTATTTTCCTGCTACCAGAAATTGGGTCTATTTTACTACTTGGGTTTTCTTGGGTTTTGTTGTCTGCAGCCACGGTGGCAGGTGAAGTTAGTCAAGTGTAATTAAAAACTGTGGCGGAAAGCGTAACCATTTTCTTTTTTGGACACACGTACTTCGGGTTAGCATGGAAAGAGTTGATTAGGGATAAAATGCGGGATGATTAAAAGATTGTATGTAAATAATTGATTCCTGTTTTGTCTCAAACTACTAGTACGTATTATCCTTCTTGAGAAAAGGGTGTGCTATACCTACACACTCCTAAAATATACAAAGTACACTGTACAAAACTCCATAAACTATGCACGTCTTCGTTGGCTGAGGTCGTGCAGGTCGAAACACATTTCATTTTGTTCTACCTAATCATTTTCAAATGGAAAACTTTAATGCACAGGAAACATAAAATGTTACATGTGGTGGAAGGAGTCCTCGAGGAAAAAAAATGTAAGTCGTTGATCTCGCGTATCGTTTACTTTCTCTCCGATACACTGAATCTCTCTTTCCCTCTCTGCAACAGATTCAATTTATTTTCAAAACCTCGTTACAAAACTTGACTTGTTGTTTGTGTAGCTCTTTTCAGATATGCTGGTAAATGTATAGACACTTTAAGGGTGAAGGTACATGAAACAGAAGGGGAAGTCGAAATTGAGCCACTTTAAAAAAGAAAGAAAACAAAACAAAAAAACAACAATCGCATAATATGCGTATGGAAGTACACGTGTGTAATCGTGACTCGATCTGACTGAAAAGTAGCAGATGAAAAAGATAGCAGCAGTAGTAGAACAAGTACACACGATAGCATATTGTGGCAGTAAAAGCTATTTGGTAACTAATCTCTTGAGGTATTTTCTACGAAGGATCAAATTTCTTTCCATTTCTTTCCAAACGTATAACGTATCCTTTTCTAAGAATAGAGAAACGTGGCAGGGGTAAATAAATGCACAAAGCATTTCATTTATAGTATTTACTAGTACACACAGAACAGAACCATTTGAAGCGCTTGGACCATCTGATAGGACCACCTAAAAGTGCTTATACCTTTTAGAATTTTTACTTACGTTAAAATGACGCAATTTTTTGACAGCAGCTAATTACACGTATTAAACTGCAAAAATTTAAACGGGTAATAATATTTTATCATGAAAATGCAGAAAAAAATTTAATGTTTCACTACACTTCCATTTCCGACAATTTATTTACTTCCCTGTCCACTTTTTAAAATTAACGGCTCACATTGTGTACTCTCTACTGCTCTCGTCTTCATGAAAGAAATTCTCTGAGGAATACGTTGCACACCAAGCCACATGAGCAGCAGCCTTGCAAAAAGGTGAAAAGTCTCAGTAAACTACATAACTGTGAAAATACTTGTATAATCTGTTATATAATTACGTAACTGTGTGTGTGTTTTCGCAAAACCTCATACAACACCCCTGCAACAACAACAACATTACACACAAAACCGTCCTCACAACCGGAACAGTAGTAGTAATCCACTGAGAGTGGTGGTGATACTGAAATGTGCCGTGCCACCGTGAAAACGGTAAAAGGGTTCTCTCGCTTTCAGAGAGAAAACTTTAATGCCTCGATTTGCATTGCCCGGCCATATTTCCCTTTTTAACTGGGAGTAAATCTGCACATTATTACACTCTGAAACTATTTAACTTTCGGATTTTATTGCTTGTACCTGGATGATTTATTGCGCAATGTGCATTTTCCTACAGTTGGAAAGAGGCAAGAGAGAAAGTACATTAAACTTGTAGGAATGCAAAGAATTAATATATATTTATGCAATAAATGTAACTGCTTTATCAGGTTACAAGTTTGCCGTGTGTGCGGCTTGCCACAAGCTGGAAAAATATTTCCTCTCAGCTTATTACAAACTCACGCACCCACCAACACATACCATCACCATTATGATCAGATATATAAGTAAAACACACGTAACAATAGTACAAGCGTGTACTAATACCGTAAAACCGCAATAAAAACGAGAAACACAGTATTTAAGCCGCGTGTACACACGATTTTATACCCACCCTCGAAGCTATAAGCCCGGTGGTGAAGATGATGAAAGATAATCCTTCGAGAAAACCTACAACATTTTCCGGATGGTTTTGTGTGCACAGTCAGAGAAGGCATAAAGCCTCTCGACGCTCAAAACACTGCCGTCGGTAACGAGAATCCAAATAAGGTAGGCGTGTGTAAGTACGTTATTAATATTGTACCACTGACCTACTCATAAACTTGGGCTAATTAGCTGTACAAAAAGTATCGTTATCCACCGTCCCCCTTTACACTCTTTGTTTCTTTAAAAAAATAAGGTACCGTCAGTCTATAACTGTTCTAGTATGAAAATTATGCTCAGCTCAGCATATTAAACGTGTATAATAAATAAATTAACAGGAGGAAAAATTAAAGTCAGACTTGGTACTCTCAGCAGGAAACAATTTCAAAATCCCCTCACACGAAAAGAGAGGGATTTTTTTTTTCTCGGTGGAAGAAAAGAAATAATGCAAAATAGCCAAGTTGCTGAAAATGAAATGAGGGAACAAACTGCCAGACAGATCCGATTAGTAGCAAAACGGGGTACATACAGTACATAGTTGTGCGGAGGAGGAGGAGGAGGGGTACACATAGGTATACTTGGAGGAAACTGGGAGTAGTACATAAAACACAAAGTAGAATAACAATAATGAAATGCGAATTGCAAAATGGAAGAGATTTATGGGGCACGGGGCAAGGACGAGTTATTACTGCTGCAGTAAGTAGAAAGTAGTCAAGTCACATGGCATAGTAGTAGTAGTAGTGGTGACGCGTCGTGGTGGATGAAAATTAAAATGAACAACGAGGAGAAAAGTAAAACGAAACGAGCGCGTGTTAGTGTGTATGTCTTTGAGGAAAAACTGTTGAAAAAAAATGCAAAAGACCTGCGGCAGCTCTCGTCGTCGTTGTTTGTGTGCATCTATTCGTCTTTTCTCTCTCTCTGTGTGTAAATATTCTTGATTCTTCTTTCATTTTGTGCTTATTAACTGTTACAACGAAAACTAGCTTTGTTAGTACCACCGCACTACCCCACTTCCTCCGTCGTTTGCAACCGCCAGTCTTGTAGTCAAAGTAGTAGTCAAACTCATTAGTTCTGCTCGTCTTACTCGTAAAAGCTGTGTGTGTGTGTGTGCACGCGCCGTGTATATGTGTGAGTGAGCTTTAACTGGACCGAAAAATGGCAAGGGAAATGAGAGACAAAAACAGCAAGAAAAGGTTTTCTCGACGCCGTAGGAGAAAATGAAAATGCTTGGAATTCCAAGAGTTTGTCTGCCTTGTAATAATCTGTACCATTACTAGTACTAGTAGTACCGATATATACTCCTCTGCCGTTTTGCCGTACTTTTCTTCTCACTATTATCAAGGGTTTTACCGGTTTTCTCAAGAAAACGAACTAGAACTTGGAGTACTCATCGCATCGCGCATCATCCAATGAAATATTTATGCAATGATTCATCCCTTCTCCTGATAAACTTCTACTTTATAGTTTATTTTTTCAGGGAGAACCCTGAGTGTATTATTTATTTGGATGTGACCTCAGCAGCTATGTGCCCGGAACAGTCCCCATTGCCAACAAAATTTATGCTTAGTAGCACTCGTACTCGTACTCATCTTTGTACTTCACGGCGGGAGCATTTTCGCGAAAATTGCGAAAGCTACCCGGCCTAGAAAATGTCCAGTGGGAGAAGGACAAGGAATTTTGTAAATTCCTTGTTGTGTATAATGTGTGCTTGTAACCTTGCTCGTGGTGCATCTTTTCCAGAGAACGAAGGAAATGGCAGTAGAACTAATAGTACGTCTGGTCTGGTGTTGCTGTGCAAAATTCTTGGTTTTAGCATTTTCACGTTGACTCATTTTTTATTTAAAAAATAAAATAAATGATATGTAAAGCACGGCACGTAAAATTAAATTCCACTCTATTTTCTCTCCTTTCCATCCCTGAAACAATCGAATTTTTGCATTTTTATTTAGAGCAACAGCAAAAATGCTGACTGTACTTCTACTGGATGGTGTCAGAGTTTTCAAAAAGTGGTGTTCAAATTTACGGAATATCTTGCGCTACACATGAAAAAATAGGTAAATACGGTTTATAAAATAAAGTATGACACTCCCGGGACAACGGAACAACATGTCATCTTTTCTATTTTCATCGCTTTCTATGTATTCTCCTGTTGCCTGTGTGTATAATTTTAGCTGTTTTCCTTAGACAATGCATACAAAATTGGAAAGTTATGTTCTTCTTGGGAAGAAAGTAGAACATACTGCCAGGTTGGGCAACCTGGGAACGTTTTTGTTTCTTGACGAATTCAACTACTAGCTGATTTACCCCCAACAAAACTCTATTGTCATAGGAACTTGACGTAATGGAAATGGAAACAGCAAAAAAAGATGGCAGGCAACAGCAACATCTTCTACTTTCCAAAATAATTTTGCATTTCACTTTTTCGTGTTCACTTTCCTTGTCTGCTATCCACACACACATGTGGAGAATGTTTTTTTCTCCCTCCCTCCTTTGCACTTTTCCCTTCCTGCATTTTATTTTCTTGAAAAGGAGGAATACTAGCGCACACACGCTCTTACAACTATTACACTGCATTTACCAACAAGAATATTGCGCACGGGAAAAATAGTTTTCCAAATACACAAGAAAATGTTTCCGTTGAGAATTTTCGTTTACGGGTACATACAAGTTTCCTCCTTCCCCTTTCTTCCAAAAGTTTGTTTAAACAACAAGAGCAGCAGCGGACAGACAAAATAACCGACAACTTTACGCATTTTACATCTAACAACAAAATAGTGTTTCTTGGTTTAAAAAAATCTCGTTATTTTGTGCAAAAGCGTTGAAAAAGAGGAACATCTTGTTTATATAAATGAAACGAGATTGTTCCTGCTTGCTCCACGTCTTGTTAAAGTGTTGATGCCCCGGTTGTTACATCAGTTGTTGATGACGATGAAGGTACATTACAAGCAAAAGTAATGAAAATATTAGAAAAGAAATGCAAACTAGCAAGAAATACTGGGATGTAGACAGGCAAACTCATCCACAACCGGGATTCACAATGAGATTCACCAAATTATGTTGGGCGCTTCGCAACTTAAATGGCATGCGAAGCTTGTAAGACACATTACACTTACTTACTTATTGACGATCTTTTTTCGTATTAATGTACCATATATTGCGTACATTACACATTTATTGCCAAGGAACAGCAAGGTGGAAACGCGGGAGGAATAACCCGGATGTGTACATTGTAAAGATGTTATGCATGAAATGTAAATGCAAAGTTGGTTATCTACACTACAACGATGAAAACTTATTGCGATACAAGACGACACACGTGTGCTGCAGGGTATCGTACCGCGTACGTCTCATAAGCCATAATCAGGTAAAAAAGGAATTACCTTTTCTGTACGTCTCTGAAAATTGCTAAAAACAAAAACTATGCGGAAGGTGGGTCGGAAGTAATTTTGCACTAATTTTAGATTCAGAGATTTTTCCCTTGGAGGAGACGATGAAATAACAAAAGAAAGTGAACGAAAGAAATAGTGCCGTTAGTTTATTTTGACAGAGATTTTGTGTCTGGCGTTGTGCTGCTTCAGTATTAATGAGATGTAATAGCACCGGCACAGGGGAAATTTTTTTGGAGCGGGTATGAATTTATAATGGTTTATGAATGCATCATATTGTATATTTCGTTTACCTTTACGGCATTTAACTAGCATTTTATCTTTCAAACTATTCGGTTATACAAAATGTGGGATTGTCCACAAGAAAGAGAGTCGCTTGAGTTGTCGTCGGTAAATGAAGTCAACTGCTATAAATAATGCAGACATGTTGGTTAGCAGGAAATTCTTTATTCATAACATGCCAGCATTAAAAACGGGGGAGATGAGAAGCCGACGAAATTAGCTCTGAGGTTTTTTGTATTCATAAGAAGGTTTAATTTAAATATGCAGGGGTTGATGACCATGGTTGAGAGTGTATATTGTTCGTCATTTGTCTCGTGTTTGAGATGCTGGTTTTATCATTTTCTTTACATTGCGCAAATAAGCCAGCAGCGTTTGAGAGAAATAAAATGAATTTGTTCACGTATGAATTTTCTTTAGAGAAAATTTTCTCAAGAACAAATACCTTTTCTCGTTTCTCTTTTCTCTTTACTACAACTTGCCTGAAACTGTGAAAAACTGCGTTGAGATATTATAAGAATCACTAACGTCGTCGCCATCTCATCATCATCATTTGCCACCCATCCACCGTCACCAACAAAACCAAACAATCCACCTTGTACCAGACATCGGGGTGGTAAGAAAAGGCACTAGATTCGATGTTGAATGTAATCTTGTCGAAAATCCTGTGGATTCGGTGGTCGCACTTTTCTCCTGTCGTATATTTCTTTTTGAGAGAGAGAAAGAGCCAAAAAGGGTGAGAGTTACAAGACAAGACAAGCAGCAGATGTTGTGATGCCCTTAAGCTGCTACTACGAAGAAAGCGCTTGACAACAACAGAGGCATTTGCTCATAAAAAAGACATACAGTACTAGTCACTCGCGCAGGCCAATAATGGTAATAATAAGACACCCGTTAAAAGGATCGGATGAGGTCATACAAGAAACACAAGATCCTTTGCGCTATTTTGTTTTTTCGTGAGAAAAGCATATAAAATGTAATGTAAATGCCATTTTATACATGCAACAACACAAGGGAGATTGCATATTTGAATACAACAAGAAACAAATATATTCCAGGGTTTATCTCGACCAAAGAATTTTCCATTCATTTACACATGTGTAAACGATGTGCCGGAGAATAAAATAAGTGTAAATGACCGTCGAATCCAATAAAAGAAAAAAGTATGCACACGGTTACGATTCACGGCAAGCTGAGAAACAACAGAAGGTTCTCACCATTTAGCTAAACAGCCTTATACACACCCTGTTCTTTCTCTGTGTGTCATATTTTATTTATGTGGGAGAAAATTTGTAAAACAAAGAAGTTTGTTGGGGGATTGTGCAAGTAAAGAGAAGGCGTGTGGGAAAGGTACACTAAATATTCATAAATAAATCATAACCGTAAAAACGAACCGAAACAAATAAAATATTCTTCCGGCAATCTTTTAAAGCATCTCCTTTTCCTCCGCATACGTTTGCATTGATAACGCCTGAATTGGTAATAAGGACTGTTTATTTATTTATTTTTATAAAAATACAAAGGAAAATTTTCTTCGTTTTTTCGGATAATTTCTCGTGATACGTCTTAACTAAACCACGCGTTTATACCTCCCTTGTATGTCTCAATGTAACCTTGACTCACAGCAGCAGAGGTGAGGCATGCTGTTTTATCTGATCCCGTAACAAGTTTCATTTAAGTTAAAGCACAAAAAAATCTCCCAAAGATCTGTTTTTATTGTTCCGTACGTTTTCCTCTGGCTATGCCTCTGCCTCCCCGTCCTCGTCTGTTTCGTCGTTTTATAGACCCTGCTATTTCTTATCAGCATTCAAGTGCATTTCCTTCCCAGACACAAGTTACTACCCACCTGGCACTCTTCTTGATGCAACAGCAGGAGTACAAGAAGCAGTAATACTACAATCATGCCAAGAATAAGAATTCATACAGTTCTTCCTACTTTCAACAACGTTTCAACAATATTTTCTCTCTTCTAGTACCCATCCATCCATTTCCTGTTGGGTGCTTCTTACTTTTGTTATTATTTTTGTCCAACTTTGTGCATCTGCTACCGTACCTTGGAACCTTTGGTACGCCTTATAGGGAGGCCTTGCCAAGATAACAAGAACCCTCTTTAGGAAATACGCCACAAAAACATATTTTACCCCGAAAGCTTTCCCTATATACTAGTATACTACTGCACCCACACTTACCGATTAAGAAATGTACACAACTTTCAAAAAGCTGCCGCTCCTCCCTACAAACACACTCACCAAGAAACATTTTATTGTTCTCGTAAACCATATGTGCTCCTGGTTTGGCGTGCGTTCTTCTGTGGGTGCTTCACTTTCTCTTGCAACAACATCTATTCGATTGTTTTTCTCTTTTGTAGTCTGTCTTATTCAAGGATACGCAGTAATTCACGTTGTTGCTCTGCTCTTGTTGTTTTTCAAGAGACGAAAATAACAAGTACCACGAGAATAACAGGGAGAGTGAGAGAACGGAAAGGGGAGAGACAGACGTCTACTCACTCACATTTCTACCTTTTTGGTTGATGTAATGCAACCAACCTTGTCTCTATTATTTCCTTTTGTGAATGTTCGTCCAGACAAAACCGCAGCATCAGTGTACAATAGTCAAGACGAAAAGCTGTTGTTGTTGTGTGGCATGTGGTTTTGCAAGTTACTACTTAAAATATGAATGTAGTTTAGTAAGTAGGTACTGGAAGGATTGCGCTATTATTATACTCGTTATTATACAAACTTTCCGACAATTCTCATTCCATCTCTGATTCCTCAATTATTCTAAAAATAGCGGATTGTTAATTCTATCCCTGTAACTACTACTGCCGATGCTTGTTGCTGCATGCATTGTCGGCGGCATGTTTGTTGTTTTTGTCGTGGTGCGGTTACGGTGGGCGGTAATATGTATCTCTGCAAAACTGCCAGTGGTAACTGGTAACTTGACCTTACTCCAAGCAAGCTTCCCAAATTCACTGAATTGTCTTTGTAGAGATGAATGAAGAAAAACAAAACAAAAGTGAGAAAGAAACAAAAATAGTGAAAATAAAGGGAAACGAAGTGCAAAGCAACATCAGAAGCTGTAGTAGAAGCAGCAGCTTTTTTTTGACGCAGAAAAAAAGGCAGTTGTGTTTTATAAATAATTCTGCATGTTTTATTCATTTGCTCTGTACCACGAATGCCGTGCCTGCTATTAGGTATATTGCATTATTTTTTTGTGTGTGTGGAGGGCTCAATAAGAAGCAAAAAAGTGCAGAAGAGAAGTCTTGTGCTTAGGAAATTTAAGTTCATTTTTTGGAAGAAAGATGCCTTACAGCTAGGCTAGGGCGATTTTTATGCATGGCGAAATGTGAAACCGAATTCTGTTTTCCAGTTGCACTACTCTTCTTTCAATTGCTAAATTTTAAATGGTCTCCCTGTTGTTTTGAAAGGAAAAGGCTAGTTGGGTTGTTGGGTTGATGTTGCTTGTTGGCTTGTTTTTATTTCATCTCTCCAATCTCACAGAGGGAGAGAGAGAGAGGGCACGTGTACGTTCACGTTGCTTAGTAGCTGCTTTTCTCTCTCAGTGTTCGTTCACGCAACCTGAAACTAGCCAAACCAACAAAAAACAAGCCATGCAGTAAAGGCAAACACAATGACATTGACAGAAGTGACGGTGGGGCTTTAGAACTGCCTGTCTGTTCTTTTGAAAGAAGGATAGGGTAAGGCTCATGGAAGGGATATAAATTAGCAATTTCTACCTATCGGCAAACTTTTCCAAAATCTAAATAATAAACTAGTAATAAACATGACTAGATGGTGATGACTAGATTTACCACTTTTCTCTCTGTTTTTGTCAGTTTTTTGACAAAAACACAAGGGGGGTTTGATACGCTGTGAGCCTGATTAAACGAATGTAACTTTTTCTGTGCATACATGGGGTGTATGTGGCGTCACTTTATAAAAATTCATAAATAAAACAATAATGATGTTGAGATTGTTTCTTCGCATCACTTGACTTCCTTTCGTATAGTCAACATCACAAGAACAATGCATGCATGGATAATTTTCTCTCTCTCTCTCTACTTTCGGGATGGCAATAATATTAGTAGCAGCAGCGGTAGTACTCTCGATAGGCAATAGTCAGGTGGAAACTACAACTGTTGTTGACTTAGGTATTCTGAATTGCAGATATTCACCTTCACGTTTATCGTGAATAGTGTATACACCGCTATATATATTTCACCTTTGCTAGTAGTAGTTACCCTAATAAAAATAGCGATTTCATTTCAGCTAACTTTTGACTAACCATTTAGAGTAGTTGCGTTAAAGCAGATTCCCTTTTATTTTGATGATACCAAAGAAGACTTTCTACGATCCTTATAATTATTGATGCTGACATAACGAAAGAAAATTAAACCTGCAAGATAATTAAATTCTAGGTATGCATAACTAACCGTAGATGGTAGCTTTCACAACTACGCTTCGCTTTTTTCAAATAGTACACACACGTGAAATGCCTGTGTTAGACACATGTGAAAGTACGTGTTATCCCTATGCATATGTACATCTATTGATGTAGATATTTTTGTAATTATACTGCACCGAACCATCCCGCCCCTTTGTTCTAATTTATTTCTCGCAACTACATTTACGTTTCTTCATACCTATCTTTCATCTTCATTGCCTTCCATTTTACCATGTATGTACTATGTACCGTGCTGTATCTACTACCTACATTGTGTTGTGGAATGCACACAATAAAAAAATGTAGGCATTTCTTCAACAACATGAAAATAAGCAATGAATAATGCAGAAAGGGTGTGCTGTATTTTCGCCTTGCAAATACATTTAAATTTTTGAAAAGCAAACACTCATCGTAGTTCACCCACACACAGCAGCACCCACCTTTTCCATGTCAAACAGTCAATTCTTCGTTCAAAGAGGGAAGAAAGGCGTTTCTTGAGCAGTCAGCAGCTGAATGTTCCACACACAAGGGAAACAAACGAGCTTCTCATTTCATTATTGTCACGTAATCAAATGTAAAAAACAAAGCACGTTGTGTGACTGGGTGATGATGATGTGACATTCATTTGCATTTTTTTGGAGAAACGCCAGAAGGAAGTACAAAAAAAGGGGAATGTCATTTCAGACAATTTGTAGATGCATACATACATGTTATCTGCATGCATTTGGTTTTATAGTGTGTGTAGTGTGTACTGTAAACTAGAACAGACACCCTGCCTTCTTATTGCACATGCAATCAGACAATTTGTCGATGCATACATACATGTTATCTGCATGCATTTGGTTTTATAGTGTGTGTAGTGTGTACTGTAAACTAGAACAGACACCCTGCCTTCTTATTGCACATGCACAACACCCTTTACTGCTTTTACCCTTTTTTTAAACAGCCAAATTAAGAAACACAAGGGAAGGTATAGGCCTAGCATACATTTTACCCGTTAAATGTTTTGGTCGAGAACTGCTGACGAATACAAAAATGTTTTTGAACTGCCGTGTTCAGAAAAAATGTAAGGACACCTTTGTCGTGTATGCTTTCATCTTGTGAAGAGGGAGAAAAAAATCCGCATCCAGATGCTGACTTTTATCATGGTTGTTTTTAGATGAAACGGTTCATCATTTATTTTGTTGGGTGCGTAGAAACATGTTGAGGAAAACACAATGTGTAAGTGCAATGGAAAGGGAAAGCGGTGAAATTTCACTTACTTTCACTCAAAAAGCATAGTGTATTGGTAGGTATATATATACGTGATATATTTGATGATAAACTGTACGTATGTGAGGCTATTTTATGAACTTATTCTGCATCCAAATCGGGTTTGATTAGAAGGATTAAGAATGCGAGGGAGAGAGAACGTTCCGTGTGTACCGAAAAAGAGACTTGGACGAAACGGATCTGTCGATAGCAGCCAAAATGCATTAAACATGCATCCGCGAGTGCACACATATGGCAGGCACATGGAACAAGAAAGCAATGGCAAGAAGGCGATGTGCCGAGAAGAAGGAAGTATTCCCCCACACGGCGGGATAGGAATAAGGAGTAGCCCTCCATTAAAGTAAATTGCTTAAAATCCATTTAAATACCTGAGAGCGCTTCCAGAATGTTGTGTGTAGGCTCAACAGCGGCAGTATTCATTTAGCTTTTATTGCGCCATAAATTACAAAAATGGATATCTGCTGATTCCATTGACAGTGTAAAGCAGAGCACAAGACAGGAATGTTGCTGGAGCCAGTGTGGTGGTGGTGGTGTATGTAATACGAGCACAGAGGTTCCGGGTTGATGATGCCTCTCTGAACTGCTGCTGCTGCTGTTAGTAGAGTTCAAAGCAACGTTGCTTCGTTGTCTTCCTGTGGAGGTAATCTTTTTAGGGATGGGATAGGGATAATATGATACCTTTGCGAAAGTGAAAAGTGAAATCGGACACCTATTACAGAGGCTCCACGGAAAACCCTCGTGGCACTTGCGAAGAATACACTAGGGAAATTGTGTAGATGTAGGATTTACTTTCTCCTTTAAATTTGTATTAAAGATGACATGATAAAATACCCGTTTTCATACGTGTCCCTAGGCTTAACTATACGGAAAATCAGCAGAGTCCCTGCAATGCCGATTAAGTTTTTGGAACCGAATGATGTAGAACATAGGCTGTGTTGATGTTACAAAAGAGTACACATTCCTATACCTACATATTCTAATTACATGTGAAGTCGGAGAAGTTGTTGAAAATTCGAATATCAAGCAAGACAGTCACTCTAGTTTGTGAGCACTTTCTTTGAAAATGAAAATTAAATAGACAATACTGATATTGAAGAGAAGGACAAAGAGAAGCTCAATTTACTTTAATCATCCCTTGGAGAACTCCACGCACAAAATTAACTTTTTCAAGCTTATCTTACCAAAGGATTCCTTCATTTCTGTGACAAAAGACCATAACACACAAAATTAACTTTTTCAAGCTTATCTTACCAAAGGATTCCTTCATTTCTGTGACAAAAGAACCATACATGCCTACGCAAATACTATGAGCATGAGAAACTTTCTCTCCCGTGGATTTGTCGTTTGAGGTGCCTCACAGGATTTCGCTGCGTGGAACATGTCTGCAACAATACACATAGGTATACATAATTTCTGTAATATACCTGAAAAGATTAGCTTCCTGTATACTTTAGGTTGATTTGCGTATTGGGAACATAATACACACACAGGTAGGTATTTTGGACGTCGAAACGAAACCACCGCAATCAGTAAGGTACTTGAAAACCCCTACAATAAATTGGTAAGTAGTTTCCGCTTTTACTTGCATGACAGTTGGCAGCTACAGCTTAAACGGAAGAATTATGACGAAGCTAATACGAGTGTAGTTTCAATTACTCTTTTAACTTCCATAAAGCAATTCAATTACTGTCCCATAATTGGTGTGGTAATATGTTCTCTCTCGGCGGCATAGTAAATCCAGAGACATTTGAAGTAAGCAGTCCAGCGCATGAGGAAATAACAGGGAACTTAATAAACAAAATAAATAGACCCTGGAACAGCTGGACAGACTCACTGGACAGACATATCGCACAAGTAATGCGAGCAGTTTACATCAATCCACTGTGATTGTGATATGAGATCATTTATGAACAAAGCCGGGAAACTGTGTGCACTCCAGTGGTTGGTGGTCAGTGAGGGGTAGTGCAGCGTGGAATAGAACTTCATGCTGGTCGGTGATAATAAACTTTTTCGTTTTTTGTCTCCCTCTCTTGTTCTATAGAGTTTTACTTTTACTGCTGCTTTGTTGTTGTCAATGAACGAGTAATAACAATAACCTTATCTTGTAGTTGGAAAAGTCTGCGAGCAAATAAGTTATATGGCGTTTCAGCTTTACTCTATATCCCAAAGTACTAAAGTAAAGCAATAAGTCACAAGAGGGAAATGTCAGAGTGGAGCAATAATTGTTCTACATGTTTCTACATGTGTACATGTAGGTATATCATATCGTATCTCTTCTCTACACGTATTATCCGTCTTTGTACCACCACCAATGACTTTCAAAAGGAAACTTTATCAAAACGAGTTACATTTATGAGTATGGTTATCAATAGGAACACGAGGAGGACAAACACAAAATTCTCTCGTGGCTCTGTGTAAATATCATATATTACACTGTACTACGTAATGAAATCATACAAAATCCCAATTCCATGAAAAGCATGTGTACCTAAAAACGGATTTACGTGTATGCCCTTTTGTTTCAGATCGTGTAATAATTTTATATCCCAAGTCATAAACTTTCGTGTATACAAGACGTTTAGATAATTCTCTGGTGTTATTATTTCAATAACTTCTGTAATGCATATGTACTTACTTGGCCTAATGTGCTTTAAGAGAATACCTGGGGTGACCTGCAACAGCAAAGTGACTTGTGAATGCATTTATTGCTATTCTGGTTCTGATATTTTTGTCTACAAATTAAAAAAATTACGATGTGTCGATCGATCATGAGGTAGGAAATGATGAACAATTGGAAAATGGTATTGTTGAATTTTTGTTAAAAGGGACGCGAGAAAACCTTCTCTGCTGCTTGGAGTGAGACATTGTGAGAGAAAATGTAGTACATGAACAAGTTAGTAAATCTGGTATAAACTTTGAAAATAACTTGTAGATTTGTCAGATGTCAGAATTAATAGCTTCTTGACTGTCAGAGCAGAGCAGGTGGGGGTTTGGTTTTGGTATATTGGTTATTACTCGGATTTTTTTTTATTGATATGTCACGCACGAGAAAAAGATGGAAATGATAAAAGTCATTATGTCATAGCATACCAAAAAGCTTTTATTGTTGTTCTTGGTCAGTGCCGTCAGTGTGATTGACTTACTTGGTGGTCAATACAGGTCAGTAGTCCCATTCTGTCGTCGTGCATGTGAACAAGGAGTGCTGACGGTTGTCAAAAAGGAACAAGTACGACATGACATGTGCCATATAAGTTAGCATCCCACCCACACAATGCAAAACTCTGACTATCTAAACTAGCCCACTGTAAATTATGGATGTCAGGATCTAGGTGGTCCGCAGAAAGTGAAGGAATATTACTGAAGTACATTAACAGCAGAAGAATAAAATATAACTCTATCCCAAACCCCACTACGAATTTGAGCATTACGCGTTTCAACTATAAGTACCTAAATACCTGTTTGTACCATTCGTCTGTCAGTCGTTGTAATTGCATATAAAATACTTTTGTCCTTGGTGTTTGCTCATTGCGCTTAATAGGTCATAAAATGGCAGTAAAAATGATTTCAGTTGGTGATGCGAAGAAAAATAAAAGATAAATAGATTCATGGATTAATAACTCCTACATTCTTTTACAGATGGTTTCAAGATTAAGGAAATATCTCTATGTTTAAGAGGTAAAAGAGACTTCATTTTAATATTTGACACAGTAAAATGTCACGATTGTGCGTTTCACGTGACAGCATCCTCTAATAAAATGACAATGATTTTACATTTTGCCCAATGACCATCGTCTAAAGACAAATACGGCTAAATCAATACTAGCTGAAAAGCTTTTCAGCTGCGTAATAAAAGATAAATAGATTCATGGATTAATAGCTCCTACATTCTTTTACAGATGGTTTCAAGATTAAGGAAATATCTCGATGTTTAAGAGGTAAAAGAGACTTCATTTTAATATTAGACACAGTAAAATATCACGATTGTGCGTTTCACGTGACAGCATCCTCTAATAAAATGACAATGATTTTACATTTTGCCCAACGACCATCGTCTAGTACGCATAGTACAATACTACCGTAATTAATGTCACGTACGTAATAACCTTCACCATTAAAATTGCGTCAAAGACGTACGTTGTTTCCTGTTCCTGTACGTGCATCAAATGAATTTACCAAATGTCAATATAATGCCATTCATTCATTCAACCAATGCAACATGCAACTGTTTCCTCTACGGTGCAATTTTTGCTTGTCATTATTATTATTAATACCGTAAAATAATAATTTTCCCCGCTTTCACACATAATGTATAAATCATCAAGAAAAGAAGGTTTGAAGGTTTGAACAAACTAATTTGGCATGATTATTATCATTATCGTTTAAAACACATACCAAAGGTACAAATTAAAAGAGCGTTGGATGAACATGTTAAAACCGTTCGCAATTTTGTTTACAGTGGCACTATTTTGTGCATTCCTGGTAATGGAAGTGACATCATGGAGATTCAATCAGTTTTGTCACCAAACATGCTCTGGACTGGGCTGTTGGCAAAAGAAGCCCACAGAGGAGGAAATGTGCAAGCAAATTATCAATAATAAGTGAGTAAGTAGAAAAATGTTGATGTTGATGATACTATTGCGTCTTGGATAAAATTTTATGAATATAACTGTATTTAGTAATTGTGCTTCGGCCACAACTCTTGTATAGGACAAAATGTTGCAACAAGTACACCGGGAAAAATGTCACAACAAACCAGAATTTGAGAAAAAATTCGTATCAAGAAAAACTGGAAAAGAAGGTTGAAGGTTGGTATTTCAACGACATGTGTCACATATCTTGCCAGTTTTTTGCATGCATGCTGAAAAAGAAAAAAACTGAACAGGATTTATGTGAGCAGGCTCAAAACAAGTAAGATAACTTTATTAACGGTATTAACGCAATTGCAAAATATACATTTTTTAGTTGAAATTACGATTTTAATGTTTTAAAGGGACCATGCTTGCTGCGACCAGTATCGTGAAAATCAGTTGCATGCACGGTCAAATTCATCTTCTAAAGCTGCTGTAAATAATTCCATTCACGTTAACCGTCCTCAAATAGTGAACCTGGACTCTATCAATGAAAACACTATTTAATATTAAAAAGGAAGAAATCAAAGTCCCGACTGAGAAAATTGATATCTCTAAAATAATTACTGACAACAATAGTGTTCTCAGGAATCTTCCCAAGACAATGTCTATAAAGAGTATTGAAAAATTTGTCCCTTTTCCATCTATTACATCAGCTATCAACGTAAGGGATAAAACATTTGCACTCTCAACAATGAAATATGAACAAGGTTCATCATCTGCAGCGACAATGCAAACCACCGTTGAAAATCATAAGACGTCCTCCACTACAGTTGGATTTCCTAATTTACATGAAACGGTTACCGCTCCAACTGACAAAAATGTTCTCGGCCGATTATCAGCCACAACGATAAGCATAGTTGAACGCGAAGGAAACACCATACCCTTGAAGAAAATGGATGAAGAAAATTTAGACATGGTATCAGATTCATCAAGTGCTAGTAAAAATGTCCCATTGTCAATACCATCTACATCTCTAAACCAACAGGTTACGACATCCGAAACAGCTCCGATTTTGAGTGCTCTTCAGCAGAAAGAAGCTGCAGTGTCGAATGTCGCGTATAACGATACTATCATGCCCGATACCACCACCACTACCGAGACGTTTCTGCATGAAAATCTTTCTACATCATATGTGACTTCTCCAGCGGACGAAATTATGACAGCGTCAACGGTAAGTTTAAATGAACAAAAAGAGGAAACAATTTCCGTTGAACCTCATCAGGAGGAAACATCGAGATCGAGCGAACGATATTCCGGAACTACAATTAGCGAAGAAGTATTAATACCAAAAACACAAGTTTTGCGTGGAATGCAACTTACCACAATGGAAAATGTATCATCCACGACATCAGTCCCACCTCACGACGAAACTACTATGCTCGCTACCCAAGAAGGTGACTATGCTTTCCCCAAAATATCGAATACTCAAAGTCAATACGTTTCGTTAGCATCAGCCACCCAAGAGATAGACACATCCAGTATATCTTCAACCCCTGACAAGGAAGATATCTCCATTGTAGCACCAACTACCCAACAGGATATTGTTTCATCCAACACGTCAATCACCCAAAAGGACGATATTTCTTACGAACAAGCTCACGAGGGTGATGCTTTTTCTATTCAATCGACCACCGAAATCAAAAATTATTTCATCGGAGCTTCAATCAATCAAACGGAGACTCCCACTACAGAACAATTTAACCACAAAGAATTTTCTTCTACAGCATTAACTAATCAACAAGAGTTTTCCTCTGAAGTGCCAACAAATCAGATCGTACGTGCTGCGACAGCGTCAACTATAGACCTTGAGGAGACCATCACTGTAGCAACAACTGTACAACATGACAAGACACTCTCTAATAATGAAGCACCTACTCAACCTTCGTCTACAACAATTGCAAATATCGATGAGCCTCATACAACCGCAGCTACTGTAAATGTCGACGAGTCGTCAACAGCAACCGTTCCCACGATCCATGAGCCTTTTATTACAGCATCAATTACCAACTTCATTGAGGCTTTCACCACAGCAACAATTGTAAAAATTGATGAGACTTCTAGTACTACTGTCAACGACATCGAGCCTTTGTCTACAGCAATTACCCATGTCAATGAGATTTCTACTACAGAAATAGTCAATGTTGATGTGCCTCTTGATAAAGCAGCTAGTGACCATAAAGAAATTTTCCCTACGGTTCCAACTATGTCAGAAGAGGCTGTCACAACGGTTGCAACTTTGCAAAATGATAAAACTTCATTTACGGCTTTTAGTAATCAAGTGAACGAGAGTTCCACTACAACCCGATATGAAAGAGAGTTCTACAGATACAACATCAAAAACTGCAAAACGAGTAGATATTTTTACTACAGCAGAAACTATTCCACAGTTTGAGTCTTCCACGACAGAAATTGTAAAAAGGGCGGAAATTTCCACAGCAGAAACTGTCCAACACGAGGAATCTACTTCAACAATATCAACTCACCCAACGGTCGCAACAAATAGCCAAGTGGAAGGAGGTTCCTCATCACTATCAACTACTATCGAGCCATTTTTGTCATCAGTAACAATTGAAAATAAGACGAATATCACCGAGGCAACAGAAGACGAAAACGAGGATAATTTCACGGATGGATACACAGACCAAAACCTGGCAAATTCTGATCAACAAGAAACTTCCGAAACAGCACAACTGATTTCAAACAAACCTATGCTTCCAGGGTCAAGTACCTCTATTGATATTTTCGATTTTAAATCGTCGACCTCGCCAACAGTTGAAATTTTCTTAACAACACCCACTTCTCTACGGGAAGAAAGTTCTGATTATTCATCCACAACGTTAACTGTCATAACAGTCAATATTGCAAGTACCTCTAACGACAAGGATTCTTCTTCGGCATCCAAGTCAATCGAAGATGTTACCGCTCCAGCATCATCCCAGGTCACTTTTAAAACAACGGTGAAAGCGAAAGTACCACGAAAGAAAAACTTACTAAATCGAAAAGAAAAGCNACTTACTAAATCGAAAAGAAAAGCGTATTTACAATGCTCGAGCGCCACACGATGATAATACTTAAATATTATATAAATACCTAAAGTGCATGCTGGTATTTCTGTGTAGCATTTTTAATTAATTTGGATAAATTGGTCATTATTTATATTTACCTACATATTGTACTCCTAATGCATTTCATCACCAAACTAATGAAATTTCAGTCCATCTGATAACCGTACACTATTTTTTCACAATTCCTCCTTAGCCCCTCTCCACTACATTAATATTTTTATTGCCGTGCAGCCATAATTTTAAGTAATTATGTGTCATCTGTATTTCCGTGTTTTCATACATTTACCAAAGTAATATGGCTATTTACTATTTTAGTTCTTTAATTTAATGAATGCTTATATGAAACACTTGCTATCATTTCGTGCTAGTTAACCCAACGAAAGATACCCTACTCCTGACCTGACGATTGTGCCTGTTACATACATATACCGACCGACCTCAATTGGGTTTTAAATGAAGAAACCCATTTTAATTATCATGCAAAGGAAGGAGCAAGAATATTTTACGTCTTAGGCATACCTTGACAAAATAATTAGAACACGTACTTCTCACGGTGGAAATGCCGGAGAAAACAAAATCGAGTAACGGTTGAGCCAACTCCATTGTGCCCTCTTGAGATTACACCAAAGATTAAAAATTATTGTCAGGCTGCCTTCCAAACCCGCGCACTGTTGTTGTACCCGTTGGTGGAGTCAGCGGCGGTTGGTAAACCGTCACGATATTCAACTGCTGCCTCTCTCTCTGCTGCTGCTCTCGTTTGCCGAGCTTGATATTAATGATGCTCCTTGTAATATATATGTCCCCTGCGGCATTTACATCACTTTCCCAAAATCCGCATTCGCCACCTGAGTACCACCTGCAACCTCCAACACTGACAGTAACATACTTACACACGTCCTTTTATTCTTTCCTCTCGTCCGACGTCCCCCGGTCTATCTGTGTCCCGCTGCCGCACACCTGGAAGGTTGGCTTACTAGGACTTGCATACTGCAATGCATAATATTGCCAATTTTCCTTGTTACATGGCTATATACCTACCACCTACGTCTCTAACATCTCATGCATATTCCGAAAAAATCAAAGAAAGTACACAAGAGTAAAGAAGTAGTACAGACAACTGTTTGATACTCTAAAATAGCTCCACTGCAGTATTGTAGGCGCTAGTCATCCAGACTGGCATTTTTTTTATTCTCACTGGTTGAGTGGTTTGAGTCAGTACATGAAATTACACTACACACCGGATTCTGCAGAAAGTCAAGGGATCTGATCAGATCGAGCATGTTTTAGTATGCAGCGGCGCTAGCGCTTGTATGTGTATAAAATTTTCAATATTCAATACGGCAATAGATTGCGTACGAAAAATCCAAATATAGTTGAAGTAGAGCTCCATAACCTGGCATATGTATGTAAGAACAAGAACTTACGAATCTTCTACATTCCCGTCGATTTTTACTTACATGCGACCTAGATATTTTCTGCGAGGTTTGCCCTTCAAAGAAAAAAAAAGTTTTTATTGTAATCTGGTATTTCCCTAATAATCCAAAATACATATAGGTAAAGAATAAGTATTATCTGTGAAGTTCCGAAAATGTGTAAGGATTGTCAGGAAAATGTATAGAAAACATTGAGACATCAGGAACAAATGACACGTGAGTGGAAAATGCAATCAGGTTTATGTTTTTCTAGGAATGTCACCTTTCACTGCAGACACTATTCTGTCGCCGAATTGTATAGGCATATACGATACATACATAATATATTGCGTGCAGTGCTGCCGGAGGGACTCTGGAAAGGAAAATGAGAATTATGTGTAAAGTGTAAATAGGTGATCAAAATATTAGGATTTCATAACGTGTTCCATTTTTGTGGCCGTTGTGACTGGTGAGTGTTCTTCTAGGGAAAAGACGAGATCAGAGAAAGAATGACCTAACACAGAGGAGATGAAAAAACTGTATGTACATATGTAAAAGTAGATACATGTACTTACTTACAGACCTTTCAATAAAAGAGGAAAACTTCCGAGTTTCGCGCAAGGTTATCTTTCCAACATGAGAAAGCTCCTGCCACGTCAGCGCTATATCATCAGCTCGATTGTATATTTTAGTCACGTTTTGTCCTTGTTTCAGTAATACAAAACGAGGATTTAATGCCATGTGTTTTATAATGCAGAAACGAGATCGCAATTAAAGTGTAGAAAACAATGGCAATTATTGATAGTTACGGGGAAGCATTGAAAATGTTACCTGCATGACTGACTTTTGTTGCATTCCGAGTTTCGAGAAGGAGATCCCTTAAACGTTTGTATTTTTCATGCTGCTGTGGAAAACCTCACACATATTTATGAGGTCTGGTGATCATTAATACGTATAATTTCATTTGACTTTTTTGTCCTTGCTTTTAATCCGTTTGTGACTAATGTGGTGGCCATATTTTAATGTGTACACATAATATAGCGCTGACTTCATTATTAGCTCAATTTTTATTTAACGATCGATTACATAAAGCAATACATTTTTTTCCAAGGCCAACCTTAAATCATTATTCTAGTATTGCCCAACTTATTTTAGTTTCTGCAGTTTTTACAGTACTGGTTCATTTAAAAACCACTTACGCTACTGTCATATTATGCAGTGTTTCTCTTTCAACAACTTCCTGTCTACGTTCATATTCCTTAATGTTCATAAAAAGTGGGAGTTGTCGCTCCCAACCAATAAAATTTATTTTCCTCATGATAAAATTGCGGATACGCTTAAATCGACAAAAATAATGCACAAAAGTGTAAACATGGTTTGTTGAATGTGTTTACCCCAAAGGAGACGGAAGTCATTAGTAGAACTGCATATAGATACTCAAAGTATGTAGATCATATACCGTAACTGTAATCCATTGATGTATTATTAGCACAAATGTACATTTAGATAAATGACAGTATGCTTTCGAAAAGTAATAAAGCCCTTGTTACTTTTTAATGGTAAAAATCGTGACTAAAAAATGTTTTCTCAGCGTTGTACATACATCCACATCTTCTCATCTGGGTTAACTAAACGCTGACTGGAAAGGCTGTGAAGAAAGCAGTTTTGCTGATTGTGAGAGATAATATATACGAAAACAGCAAATGATTGAAAAGAGAACTGGGAATAGATTCAAAATGAGCCAAAAGAAAAGTTTTTTTCTTCTCCTTTTGACATGGCCGGAGAGGGAGACAACGAACCACTTACTAAAAGTTTTTTTTCTTCTCCTTTTGACATGGCCGGAGAGGGAGACAACGAACCACTTACTTATTTAGCCTTGATCAACAGACCAAAGTTGTGAAGGGTTTCACCATACCAAATCACAGTATCCCCTCCAAAGCAAAGTTAGGATATTGATGAGAAATGGTAATAAGTTAGCCCAACATTTTTTGTTGGTGCTTTTACTTTTTGGAATCGAGTGAAGCCAGCAAGTTAAATTGGTATGCAAAAAAGTAATCTCATTCTCATTCTGTAAAGAAGTAGACCCAGGATATATTTTCCAGAAGAAAGTGGAGCAAACCAAATGCAGGGAAATGAGAAAAAAGGTAAAGTTTGTGTATGGTAAAGTGTGACCTATTTGGATTTTTTTATATAAGCTTTCTTCACAGAGGGATTTGGATACCATAGGTGAAATTGTATGTATGTGTGAAGAAAAGAGGAAAAATGTATGCAAGCACTGCAGTCCCTGCCAGGTTTCTTCTAGTCAGGAAACATATGTGCCCTCGGAGAGATTTTATATTATTTTTCTCCTTATCAAACTATTGTCCTGCTAGATAAGGTATCTTTAAGAGAGAGAGAGCATAACTCCAGGAATGTCACAAGAGTATACACCTACCCATTTATTTAAAAGGACTGCAGCAGGGACAACACTAGAGTTGTGGTATAGAAATAGATGTTTCCTCTCGTTAAATGTGAGCTTAAATTCGAGAGAAAAGCAACATTCTCAAAATTGGTTTGCACTTCCTTTTGCATTTCTTCTGTGGAAGGGGAAACTTTTCCCACAGGTTCATTTTATTCCTAACGTCACGAGAAATGACACTGATGACGACGCAAGATACGACTCCCGACAAAATGCAGATCCGCTCACAACAACGTATGCAACAAAAGATTAGATTTGCTCGGAAACCAAACCAAGACCAAAGGAAGGGGAAAAAGAAGAAAAAGAGTAAAATGGGGGAAATGAATAAAAATGCACATTGTGGCCATTTTGTGTCGAGGATTTACTTGTCAGCGATTTCTGGGACGTTGGCAAGTAGACTGGTTGTCGCCTGAAAGAAAGAAATGTATTTTCCCTTCAAATGCGATTCAAAAGAACAATAACTCGGCTTCCAGACATTTTCCTGGGAAATGCTGGGTAAGAAAAAAGAAGAAAATGTCTTTCTTATAAGGCTTTCATTATGCGCGCAAAGTTGAAGTTAAAAAAATCGAGAAAATAAGAGATAGGAAACTCAATGTTATCTCCAAATTTAAAGGGAAATCGCATTTTTATGGGTTTCCCACCAACCTATTTTCTGGTTAATAGCCAGCTAATTATGTATCTAATTTATTACTTGTAATTTGTACCGAAAGGAATCCCGCCGTCGTTTGTTTTTGGCAAAAGGGAAAAGTTTTATCGATTGAGATTCCTGCTTACTGATAACTTTGTCGAGTGATGATGGTATGGTGGGTGACCTTCCTTCAATGTCACATTTAAAAGGTCGTCTTGCTCGTTTTATTTGAATAATGAAAAGATCACTTCAAACTTCAAATGAAGTTTCGTAATGAGATAGGAACAGAAAAGAGACGCCCAGCAGCATAAATAATTTACAAGAAATTAAGCCTCTTCTTTCTTACTGATTCTACTGTCATGCTGGCTATAGACTCTTTTATA
>JAHZNB010001444.1:0-14341 GCA_027744295.1 Callyntrura guangdongensis
TTTGGACGTTAAAGTGATAAGCAATAAAAAATTGATTCTCCCAAATTTTTACATGAATAAACTATCTCCTATTTGCATAAAAACACCATATGCTTCGCCTTCTCTCTTTTCAATCAAAGGCAGATCGATGAAGACAACGGCAAACCAATCAAGATTGGTTCTCAACCAATCAGCAATTCGAGCTAAATGAACCGAGAAAACTTGAATATTTGAGAGAATCCATTTTTTTGTTTCCAGTATAACTAATTTGACAGAGCTACGTTTGAATTAATGGAACATATATGTACATCTCAATATATATCGATATTTTTTCTAAAGCATTGCGTTTACGTATTAAATATTATTGTATTCGACATTTCATTTATACTAAACAATGAGAAAAAACCATTACCCAAACAGTGTTAACGTTAAAAAACGTATAGTGTCATCGGCATTATTGAGATAATCTCGTAATAAAAATGCCATTTATAATAAATATCAGTTTCCAAATATTGAAGAGTTGAAGTAGATGGTTTACATTAGAGCTTACCAGTTTATTAATAAGAATTTAATCTAGCAATTTAAAAATGAACGCACCTTATATAAAGACATATAATGCATTATCATAAAACCTAGTTTAATGGTTAAATAAGTAGTCAACATAATAATAATGTATTTTCCCGGTATTTTTTAGTTGAAAGTAATGAAGATTTTTTTTTCTCATGTTCTTTTCCCGAAAATAAGAAAACGTAAGACAAGACACGGGAAAACACGTAGATTAGATTGAACTGACGAAAAATGTAGAGAAACTTGTGAAAACTCTTTAGCTGTCAGAAAGTGTGCTAAAATACCTTTCTTGACACATTAAATATCCCTTGTGTTTTACTGCTTTTGATACTACACAACAACAAGCCAGCTTTTTTTACTGAAAAAATGGCTTGGGTTTAACTTTTGCATGCTTGCCTTTTTCGTTCTGTCAATTGTAGCATGTGAATGTGTGCATTGTATGTCCCTACAAACCAGATACATTTTTAGATACCAGAGACGAACAAAACAACACACACACAAAAACCAAACAAATTTTCTCAGTGCACACTCACAAAAGGCACACAGTTACTAAACACATCCGCTTTGCTATAATTAAGTAGCTTAACTCTGTGGAATAGAAACGGAGAAAAATATGAAGAAAAAAATCGTATAAAGATTGAAGGAATACAAAAACATACAAATACGTATTATTTATACATTGTACATGCATTGTGTCTAGTTTTAGTTTTACTTGAGATGATAAATGATGTGTTGGTCGGCTTGTAGAAAAATTTGCTATAAACATGCATTTTACTTTTACCCATGTGTACTGCTGCTTATTTGTTATTTGTTGTTCTTAGATAGGTAATGTATAATGTATACACATAGTGCATGTACGCTGGTGCGCTTCCGTAAATGGAAAGTTAAGGTTCGTTCTACACTTTTCTGCTTTTTCTCTCTCCCTTTTCTTTCCTTCGTTTCATGGACTTTGTGTATTATAAGTGTACTCTTTGGTCTATTTCTCCAATTTTTTCATAATAAAACTCCTGAGGCTTCAAGTGAGAGACAAGTGGAGTAAACAGAGTTGTAATGTGATTGGACTGGTTGAGTTGTGTAGGGAAGGATGAAGAATGACTCGTTTTTGGCAGAGATATATCGGTCTTGAAACCAGGTTCCTCGTCGTCACCATCGTAAGTGTTGTAGCGAGAGGAGAGGAAACCCTTCTACCAAAAAATAGTTTGTAGATATATACATTTAAAGTGTACTTATGCAGGCAGACACACACACAAAAAGTAATATATTTACAGCAAATTTAAACTGACTCTTCTGTGAGAAAATCCTTCCGAAAAAAAATAACGGGAAACAGGAAAAAGCCTTTTATGCATTCATATTACACTTTTGTGTTTACAAACAGACACGTAAAACAGAAACTTGAGAAGTGAGAAAGAGAAAAGTAAAGAGGAGAGAGAATAACGAGTCAGCATTCATTGCATTGGTAAAAGTTGTAACTTTTGTAAACATAAACCCTCACTTCACTGTCTGCTCCACTCGTCGCTTTACGTTTTACTAGTCCAGCCAGCAAAAAGCTTATTTTACGTTGTTGGGTGATTTGATAGCCATTTTCCTTCCTCTTTTTATTTTTACGACTACTTGACTACTTCGAGGTAAAAATTCAAGTCATGTGTGTGTAAGGGCCTTAAGGAGAAACGATATGAGGATGAGAGTGGAGTGAGCGGTGGAGGTTCAGTAGTTTCCAGTGAGGATCTTTGACATACGACACGCAAACTGTGTATTTTGTGGCTTTTTTTGGGGGGAAAATAAACCTTTTAAAGCCAACAACTTAAAGTGTAAATAGGCACTGCCAGGATACAATTTATAGTTTGGTGGTGTGTTACAGTATCATCATCAGAACCATCCTATCCCCAGGAAAATCTCGGCGTCTCTACTTTTATTGTGAAATGTCTTTTTATGTGTGCAATGACAGTGATGATGATACTCTCGCTCTGCAACATCAGAACCATCCTATCCCCAGGAAAATCTCGGCGTCTCTACTTTTATTGTGAAATGTCTTTTTATGTGTGCAATGACAGTGATGATGATACTCTCGCTCTGTATTTCTCTACCCGATGATCATTTAGGATGTTGGATAGTCAAAGGGCTTGTATTCACGGGTTCACGCTACACAGATTTTTAACAAATTGATGTAGCCTCATGAGGACGATGATGATCATTGTATTTGGAGAATCAGAATTGGATTTCTCCTTTTGAAGTTCTTTTTCTTTGGAAATTGGAGACTGTCGTCCCATTTACTTTGTTCCTTTTTTTGACGAATGGTGTAAACGGATTAGATGATGATCATTGTATTTGGAGAATCAGAATTGGATTTCTCCTTTTGAAGTTCTTTTTCTTTGGAAATTGGAGACTGTCGTCCCATTTACTTTGTTCCCTTTTTTGACGAATGGTGTAAATGGATTCAAGTGGAGCGACATTGGTGTGTTTGGCGGATGTGTTTAAAACGTCTAGTTATTGTATTTGTGCTTTAAATGACAGGGTTAAATTCACTTCGCGAGAAATCGGAAACAGGAATGTGTAAAGATGCGTACACACTGTAATGTAATTCTGAAACTTATGCGGTGGTAAGCAGTTTGGGTTGGTGAAGGTATCGACAGTTGGCGTCAATGTCAGCTGATGACAGGATCAAAGCGTGCATTAAATGTGTTTATCCTCTTTGCTTTCATTTGATTCAAGAACTTTATCGAGCAAGGGATTTAGTAAGGGGAAAGTTTTTGTAGTAGTCGTTTTCTCATTTTCAATGGCTTTTGTACTGTCTACAAGATTTTCAGAACTTATAGGGGCTCAAACAGCGAGTTAAATAACGATCGATAAGGCTTATAGTAACACAACATGCTACGCTACACAGAAACTTTGGCTAGGATGATTACAGCAAACAGTTCGTTTTTCCCGTTTTCATTAAAAGTGGGTTGTGGTTGAACAATACATATTCATTCTCACATGAGAATTTCGGATTTATTTTGTGTTTTAATAAATTTGGCTAGAAGCTTGAGTATAAAAGCTAATCCGACAGAAAAGCAGAGATAAGTACAAAAATACATTGCAAAAGTTACATCACAGAGAAAGAATCCTGGTACTGTATAGCTTGTATATTTTAAACCACCAGTTATCATGAACCTAGTAAAGGGAAAAACAAAATCAAGCACGCATTAATTATTATTATTATACACACATCACATTATTCTTGGAGTAAATACATTATACATAGCTATTATTATGTAAATGACGTCAATCTATTTTCTGACACTTTATTACTACTACCACTACCACCCGGCATCGTAGTTGACCGATGGGAAAATTTCTCCCCAAGCAAAGTCAGAAAGTCTTTCGTCTTTGTAATGGTGTGCTGCACTCGAGAAGCCTTTGAAGTTTGCTCATAACATTGCTCCCCTGGTTAACCTGGTGTAATGAAATGCTAATAAGTTCGTGTCGAAGTAATCATAAAAATCATGAAAGCAATTCGACTTTCAATTACATCATATATTACAATTCCCCCATCGAGAAAATAGTTTTCGCATGAAAATTACTCAGTTGGAGTTTGCATTCGTTTTGAAACTAAATTACTCGTAGCGGCAGCAAAGTAAATATTTTTCTATCCCACTTGTCATTGTTCACCCGTTACATGTTTGTGTGTGTGCTACTTACTTTTTCATGATCTATATATACCACATAATATTTAACCACCATATTAAATTGCAAAGATGTTGATGATGATAGTATAATGCAACACGAAAGCGGAAATAATTTGTTTTTCAAGATTGACATCCAGCTGTACATGTGTCATGTCCAGTCATTCAATCGGTCACGAAATTTGAATGATAAATATTATGTGGGCAACGCCTAGTCTATTTTCGCTTTGGATCATCTGTTATGGTACATAAGTAATACTACTACTACCATATAATAAACCAACCAACGCGATTTTTCCCCATTCAGATTCAGATACAGTCGATTTTCAGGGAAACTAGGTGATGCCCTATTTATGCACACGCGTTCAAAAAGTTGCTTTCGTAAACCTCCCCCCCCCCCTACTCTCTCTCTCTCTCTCTCAAGTAGTGATGATAAAGTGAATTTAACACGGCCCTCTGTATATTTATTATATCAACCATGCACTAAACCTTTACAAAGTAAATAACGTATCAATGTGCTCCATTCTGCACCAAACAACATTTCGTATTAGTGCCTTTTTTCTATCCTGACAGGAGAGTTGGTAGTATACAATTCGCTCCGCATAAATGGAAAGGAAAAGGCTGTCTCATCTCAACAACCAACAATTTCCTCTTCTTGACAGCCTGATGACTATGCAGGATAATCACATTACCAATTCCTCCAAAAAATATGCACCGTTAGCGTACACACACACACAAATAGACTAGACAAGCATTTTATTTACTGAAGTTGTACATGCGAAACTAATAATAAAAATACGACAAACTCAAATATCAAAATTCCACCACCTCCCCCACTCCCACTAGTAACCAACTTCCCATCCACCTCTGTAATTTTTTTCCACCAGTTATTCGATACCACTCTACATTGGGTATTTTCGTATAAATAGATGCGGAAGATGAACAGTGATCCTATTTGTACTACCTTCTCCCTTTCTCCCTGCCCCGTTCATCTAGAAATAATATCATTAACATGACACATATCACATCATATCTTACCACTAAAAATCATGCACACCTACACCATTTTACACACTGCTTACTCCAACTCCACTGCTACGAATCCATTGAGCTAGCTTGCATGCTCCATAAACATTGAACGATCGAGCATGAAGGATACGTATTAACGATGGCACCATAATAATAACCTTGCGTTATACGGTATTATTTTAGGATCCAGGGAATCGCTGTATTTTTTAAAACTCCCTGAAAATCTCAGTCAAACATCTATTAAGCTTCCTTTCATTGCACCACGAGCCGTGCATCATTTACAATATTATTTAAATTGTCGGCATTTCACTCGGCTCAGCACTAAGTTCATTAAAAGAAAGGAAAAGTTGGGGTGCTTTTTTGGTGTATTCATCATGTAACACGAAACATGAAGCCCCAACACGCATGTTATATTTCAAATACCCAAACAAAATTCTAAACCTAGCGTGCACTATTCTCCCTTACTCAACTTTCTATGAAACATTGTATCGTGTTACTGTGAGCGAATAGAAAATTGCATAATGGAATTCTCACAGTTGCATACATGACGTGAGGGCAAACATTGCGACATAATATAGCGTGTGTGTGTGTGTAGTGTGTTCCAAAGTATTACATGCCATTTTTTTAACGATACGTCCGATAAGCCCATCATCATATCATCGTATCGTACTTTTCTCTAGTGCTCTCGCATACTTGCTTTTTTATGTTTACAATGAAACGACTACAGTCGGAATAGTAGTCGTATGGTCGTTTGATAGCAGGGAATAATCTAAGTTCGATGGGATGTTTGTTGTCATTGTTTTCCTGCTACTGCTGTTCCTACTATTCGTACTACTGATGATGATGATGACATGATGATGTTTGAGTTGAGCAGGCAAAAGTCCACTTTCTACCCTACTACCGCCTACTCGCTTTCGTTGACATTCATTGTTCAATGATGTATAACACGAATTTCATAGAAAGAGAAAAACAGAAAAAATAGAGGAAAAGGCTATTCCAAGAGAAGCGTGAGTAGTGGTGAGCAACACGCTAAAATACCGTGTCGTGTTCTCGTTCCCCTGCACACACACACATACACTTGAAAGTCGGCTCTTCGGTTCAGTCAGTCGACAGAGTCCATGTTCCGCTTTGCTTGATATCATAAACTGTCGTTCTTTTTTGTCGCCATACTTCCAAATACCATATCACCGTCCTCTCTTCAACGTCTTTATGTTGTTATGTTTTGTCATTTGGGAAGTCTAGCGTACAACTAGCGTGCATGTGTGATGTGATGTAAATGGCACAACTAAATGGACGACATGGACATCAACGACCTGGGAAAGAGGATCGCTGACGCCAATGGACTATATGGATATAAACAACAACGGGAAAATAGTAGACGCGTCTGATTTACTTGGCAGAAAAAAAGAAATAAAGAAAAGTCCACAGATAAAAATAAATTTCCCCCTAAAGTATTCATTCATATCTGCCGTAATACATTTTAAGGGTAGGAGAATCATAAGAAAGTTTGTTTTTTTTAAAAAAACGGGCATATGTTTCGTACAAGTATCCTTACAAGCCATGAGTGCATATGCTAGCGTAGATTGTGCAGAATCCATTCATTCAAAAAGGACCAGGTTTTATGCTAGCGGCAATGACAACGACGTACAAGCGCTAAAAGTGATAGTGGCATGGCATCATGGCGTTTCGTACTCAGCTCAGCTCACTATCAAACTTACTTTCTCCAGTAGTGGACAATGTCATCCACACACAGAAAACACACACACACACACGCTCTCTCGCTACTTCTACCGTAGTCATTGTCCTCCTCCTTCTCGTTTTGTTCACTCAGCGGAGAGGAGATGGACGTTTATCTAAATTTTCTTTGAAAGCATGAATTTTATTTCCACATGACTATGACCGTTAACAGAAGGAGACCCAGCAGTATCACCACATCACCCAGTCTCGCCAGCAGCAGTAGAAATGCTACCATATTATATTCAAGCTGTTACCAGTTAATAATATCCATCCACCTCCTCTTCCGTATGTTATCTATATGACAGTTCCCTACCAAAAAGAAAGGAGACGAAGGACGACGATGAGAAAAGCAGAAAAATGTGTAAAAGTGGATGTGTCTGTTGTACACTCCATTTTCCCTCTCCCTTTTTCCCTTTCTTTCTCTCTCTCTCTCTCTCTCTTTACCGCTTACGGACTTTTCTGCTGTAAGCTAAAGGCTCCTTGTAAACTCGCCTGCTGATCCATACAAAAATACTTTTTCCACTGGTTGGTTTTCCACCGTAGTAGTGATAGTCATTGTGCTAACACTGGTATCCCTGTAACATACCTATCTATACCTACACAGCCAAAGTTAATATAATAACGGTGGTATTACAATAGGCAAAATGGAATAAAAAACTCTGTCGACATTTTTTCGTTGTCGGATGGATATACTTTTTCTTTTTTCTCATCACAATACTGGTACTTACCAGTTTATATTATGTAATACACCCACTCTCCGTAGTAGTATTGTAGTATACAAAATAATGTTGTGGCTTCCTTACACACAGCATTATAATGTATATTTTATTGTCATGTGTGTGTGTGTGTGTGTGAACCACTATATATTTTTCTACCACTGTGAATTCAAACAGTCCCAAATATGTGCATACAAAAAGTAGGTCTGTTAACTTTTAGGAACCGAGGTGTTAGGAGAAAAATGCGCGTAGTATGTTGCAGTGGTGGTGGGGATAGTAAGTAAAAGTAAAGTTAGTAAATACAATAATACATAACAACCTTATGTAGGTATGTATGCATCATGTATGCTTGTACTTGTACCAAATATGCTTCACCTTCAACAAGGTTTATAAATAGGCAAGTAATGTGCAATATTGTAGCTGATAGAAATAAATGGGGAAAGGAGAGAGAAACTGGGGAACGAAAAACTTTAAGTCATATGGACAGTTTTGGGAAATCGGAAAATTCCATTTCACTTTCTCTCCTGGCATGTAATATGTAATAAGTATTTTGGCATTTTCTCCTCCCTCTTTCCTTTTATTTTTTTCTAGCGAAAATCCATGAACTGAGCCATGAAAAAAATTGATAGTCTTATACGTACTCAATAAGAGCGATGAGAGAAAGCATCGAGTGGAATCGAGGAAAGGGAATAAACGCACAACTAGTATTCCATTACGGCTGAAAAATACAAAAGCTTTCCCCCACAAGGCATGTGGCATCACGATAGTTTTTTTCCTTTCCATTTCGTCAACGCACAAGCACAACACGAGAAATTGTGTGTAAGTTGGAAACAGGAATGCATATATGTACATAAATTCAATAAAGGCTCATTATATAAAACAAGAACAACAGAAAAAAAGGAAGTGGCAGTTAACGGGAAAGTTCAAGATGTAGTTTTTTTTTATGATGGTTGGAAGTAAAGTCAATTTTTTACTACTTTAAAGTCGTTTTCATTGTTATATAATAATAGCCAAAATAATAATAATAATAATATTCATGGGTCTATTAAAGCGTACCGTTAAGGTTGTTTGCGGGTTTGGTATTTTTTATTAGAAATTCAGAAAATGTTATCATATAAAGGAATCTATACAGACGCTACTAGTATATGCACCAGTACGGGTTTTACATTTATACCAAGAAACGAAATGGATGAGTAGATTTTGCTATTTTTACTACCACCGACTGGTTTTTCAGTTGACTTCATGCATTATGATGATGGGGCACATGAGGTATTGTTTGTTGGCTCGTGAATAAGTGAAAGCCAAAAAATAGTAGCACAGCGTTTAGGTTTTGGTTGTAGAGTTGCAATATTATTAGGGGAAATATATGATTCATCATGTCATAAAAATTAACCCAAAACCACGAATATCACTCAAAAGAACTCCATAAAACTAGGATTATGTCTTTCATGTAACCCCCCATCAGTTGAGAGAATTTAGGACAGCTTGAGCTGCAACGAGTGGGAGAGAGGGAGGGACTTGTTATTTTGCCCTGAGTAGGAAGAGAGATTTGAGGATGCGGCTACAACCTGCAAAAATACAGGGCAAGTACTAAGTACGCTTTTTCGTCAATAAATACATTCCGTCTGTGTAGGTACGTATATATATATCTTTACATAATAGGACGGGAATATAATATTATTGTTATTATTATGCACTTGTGTCCTCTTCTCCAAAACAACATTCAATTTTTATGAGAAATTCAATTTTGTTCGATAGAAATGCCAGCAGAATGACAAATGTTGTTTTCGTGGTTTCACGGAAAAAGAAAACGGTTTATTATACGACGACTAGAGAATGTATGTAGGATGTGGAGTACCACCACCGTGAACAAAAAGTGCTCGTGGAAGGAGTAACAAAAAGCGGAAAGGAGAAGTCTTGCATAGCCTAATCTGTTCTGCATAAAAGGCTTACAAATTCTAATGGGGAAAAAGGCCAGGAGGTAATCTATAAAAAATAACAACAATCATTTGACTTCCTTTCCTATTACCACTTCCATAAATGACGCTTGTTAGTAGTGCTCTGTTTGAGAGAAGTTGATGATACTCCAGAAGAAAAGGGAAAATAAACAGAAAGAGGCAAGGCAGGCAGAAAGACAAAAACAAGGCACACAGATGACCTGGAAGTTCCATTCAGAAGTAATATTTTTTTCTATCCTGACAGACTGGCATACTAGAACGAAGAGCTCTTCAGAAAAACAAGAGAGTGTGTGTGTACAAGCAAATTATGTGATGCAAATGAATTGATGAAAGATGTTTGTTGTGTGTGTATATCTATTTTGTATGAAAGCAAGTGTAACAAAAAGTATATATTATCCAGTCCATTATTCTCCCACAAAAGCAAATTTCCTGGAGCGTTATGTTAATGGCTAGTTTTGTGGTGGAGTTAAAGTTGAAAGTGAAGAGTAATTATGCTCATCATTATGCATAGATAGATAGGAAAACACTTATCACGAAACCTTCAACAGACAATGACAAGCTTATTTTTCTTTTGTTTGTATTGTCTTGAATCCTATATACAACAAACCATGTACATATACGACGTATTGTCATTAAAAATTTCTTTGTTTAACAATACAATAAGGACCAATTTAAAAAAAAATATCGTCTGGTAAAATATTTGTCAACAATAATATTTCTTTCTGTTTATATGTAATACACCAGAGGATAAACCAGATAGAGTTCAATATTTTTTTGGCATTTACACAATATATGTATGTTTGTAACAAAATCTGGTGTTGTGACTGTCAGTAAACTAACCACAGTGTGAATATATTTCGCAAAAAATATTTCTATCTCTCTCTCTCTCTACTGTAGACATTTTCATCTACATTTTTACGACACACCAGTAACATGAGACCAGTATTCCAGTCCATAAATCTAGTAAAGGCTTGGGTGTGGGTTCAAAACCATCATTGACTATTACAAAATATTATGATGTGTTAGCTGATACTATGTATACATAATATTCTGTTTACAGATATTAAAAAAGCACAGTCAACGCATACAAACCTCTCGTTATATAGGTATTGGTGAGTGTGTATGTACAATAACATATGCACAAGGTATGTATACATGCATAATATCACACACACAGGAAGTGGAACATATGGCACGGGTTATATTTACTGTCAAGAGGGCAATAATTTTCCAAGATGGATTATGGAAACCAGCAAGCTTTCATGAAGCTTATTTTTCGCTTTCCTCGTTGCTCAGCTTGCTGCCTGCATGCTACTCCTACTCGTATATAGGTACATATTTTCTCCTTCCTTCCCGACAACGAGAGAGCCACACAAATGCTCCGTGTACAGAAAACTGCAGTCGTAAAGCAAACATGTTCCCAGATTTATTTTCACTTCGTTTTTTTCGTATTCACTCGTTTATGTACACGGGTTTCCGCATACTTAAAATGGATACATTGTGTTGTTTGCTCTATATTTTGGCTTTTGTAATTTTTCTTGTTTATAAGCCTCTCTCTATCCCTCCCAAATAGCGTATCTTACTTGCCTGCCGTCTTGTTATGCTCAAAATACTCTCTCGCGCACACCGAGAGAATGTAAGCAGTCGAGATTTTTCTTGACCTTATTAATAAGCCAGCAGGTGAAAAGTTACAAGTTTTTGTTGTGTGTTCACGTCATGTCACGTCAGCAAAATGTATCATAGACACTTTTGAGAAAAGAGATTTTTTTCACCCTTTCACGTCAGCTACCTGTTCACTGACAGGGGTAATAATCAGGTAGTACATATTATGAATGAATACTTTTCATCAATACCCGCTCCAGCTCTAATTGTTTCACATCAATAACATTACTGCAAACACGCAAAGGCTTGATGAAGTAACTTGCGTTCGTTTGAGTCGTCTCTGTTTGAATATTAATCAGGGGAATCGCTATGCAGCCATTTGTCGAGAAAAAAAACAAGCAAGCAAAGTATAGGTACAGTACGCTGTGAACATGCTGTGAACATATCCACTTATTCGTAACAAGTTATAAAGGCAATCTTCCAACAACACTGATTTACATTTTATTTTTCTCCTATTCTCCACAATTGCACGAAGGGTATTAAAACACATTAAAATAGTAGGTACGTTCGTACATATGTATGTGCTAGCCAAGTCGATCTGTTTGTTCGGGAGCTATATAAATTCCCTCATAAAAGGATCGTCCAGTATATTCATTGCAGTAGCAAGTATGTGGATATCCATTATGCATAAATCAAATATTCATCAAACATCCTTTTTAGACTGTTTAGGCAATATCATGGTTATCGTCAAATCAAAGCCCTTTTATGAGTACTTTTCGGGTGATATGGCTGTTGTGGTGAGACAGAGGGCTTGTGGCTTCCAGTGTGGTAGTACTAGTACTTTTACGCGTTCCCCTCCTCCCGTCGACTAATCTCTGACTTGTAGGTATCCTACATAGATATTCATGTTATGCGTATGAAAATAACAAAATGGAAGTTGGAAAACAAGTGAGCTCCATAAACTTTAATAGGCTATAAATTAGATGCCTGCAATTTTTTTTGCATGTGTGTTCAGGTTAAGAGTGCGATAGTGAGGAGGATAATATCTTTTTAGAGTAAGTGCCTTCTCGATGTTATTTTTCAGGTAATAGAATTTCATAACTATACTGTAACCACTCATTAAACTGCATGTTGATGTATAAATCCAAAATGTCATTCAGTTCGTAGTATGTATGCTACTAACTACATATATATGTAGCTTTTGTTGTTGTTGCAGTGGAGCTGGAAATGCTAACAAGGATTACGAGAAAAAATCCATATATGGTACTAACCCACACACACGAGTTGGTATGCTTAATTTCAGTATTTTGAATATAAATTACCCTTTTCTCTGAAACAACCTGCCTATAAAATCATTATCGCTTCTATCTTTCTTCACCAGAGCGGTATACACACGGTGAGCGAGAACAACTGCGTATAAAACGAAGTACGGAAGTAGCAAAAAACAGACTCCTGGAACCTTTCCACAATTGCTACAAGACGTCATCCCCAAAAGTTTAATAACTAGGTTGCGGGAGCAACTTTTATCATAAAAACGTGAAAGTAATGCTTCCGGAAACTACTACTCCCACAGTTGTAGCGATCTGAGAAAGGAAAAGGAGGTTTTTATAATACACCTGATTGTAAGGCATTTCCCACCTTTTTCCCGAACTTACCACCGTCAACAACAACGCGTGTAATCAATAATCCATTTTCAAATTTATCTTGGGAAGGTGCGAGTGTTCAAACAGACATCACAAAATCATAAAGCAGCTGACGATACTGGAGAAAGTAAAGGGGAAATATTCTATTCCATTACACTTTATAAAGTTTGTTCTTAATCTGTCCAAAAGTCCAAAGTAGCTCGCGACGTAACGAGCATATATATACATTTTATGGTGAAAAGTTTTATTATATAAGCATTAGTGTAGGTTTGAGTAGGTTTGAGGTCGTTGTAGCGTTTGCTTGTTGTTTCGAGTAGTCTGGATTGTTCCCGTTGATTGCATTTTAAGTGGGATGGTGAGATAAGCGGTGAAAGTTGGGATGTGTTTTTTTCTCGTCATCGTGTGTGTAAAGGTAAGCGGCTTTCGCTAATTAAATTACGATATAACGTGCAAACTGAAACCGCAAAAGCCATGTAATCTTCTCTTCGTGATTAACAAACCAACTAACCTGCCGAAACAGCACACTCACACGTAATGAATGATTTGCCGTGTTTTCTCTGCTTCATCTGCGTTGACAAGAATGTTTCTCTGTCTCAACTTCACGTTACTAGGTATTTCCTAATGGGAATGTGGCAATGCGGATTTCAACATAAATATCCAACTGTGTGTGTGTGTGTACCTGCATGCGAAAGACACTAGACACCTGCTGGATACCCTTCTAGGTAAATAAAATAAAATAGGACCACATACAGGAATGCTGACGTATTTTGAGAACATTATACAGCAACAATCAGGGTTTCGACCGATATTTCAGGCACAAGAGAATGTATAGGTATTGTATTACTCGGCGTGCACGTAACATTTCACGAAATGTTTTCAATTTATTCTATGGACTATTTTTACTAGAGAGCCAGTTGTTCCGCTAAAAAGATCAAATATTTATGTTAATAAGCATATCTCTCCAAAATTCAAGTCAACAGGCAATAACTGACAAAGCATGTTTGGAATGTGGCTCAAAATTTAATAGAATGTGCTAGTGGAAATTAAGTGACACTAAAACACTTGTCGACTTGTCACCAAAAGAATTATCCCAAAGGAGATTTTCTTTGAATTGAAATTTTTTCATGAAAGCTGCTTCTACTTATCCCTCTCTGAATGTCATTTAAAGTGTCTGAATTGGAAATGTGAAATGCTGTGGCAAGTTTCAGCTGGTACTTTCCCGGGCATCGAACTTTCTATTGATCTCGAGAATAGTTTTGTACTATCATGCACCAAAGTACAACTTCTGCAGGAATATATACGTCAGCACAAAAGTCATAACATCAGCGAGAAACTGAAATTTTAAAATTGCTCATTTACATTTTGTACTACTGTGCCAGCTCATGAATAATTCCTGTTGAATGTTCCTGTTTTTTTCTATCTCCTTCCGTAATCTGCTCTCAACTACT
>JAHZNB010001445.1:0-17941 GCA_027744295.1 Callyntrura guangdongensis
AACTGTGTAGCAAACTGGCAGTTGGATTGTTGCACCCTGCCTTATACTGCTTTACGGGCGATGATAAAGCAATCTATCTGAGTGTGTGTATGTTTGTCTATTAAATAAAAGTAATTACTAATTATATGAAATTTCACACTCTCTTATCTGTAGCCTATCCCACCATCACGTAAGCGAGAGGGTTAGAGATGAGGGCATCTTCATCGACAACGACACTAACACCACCTCTGACAACAACGATTAGTGCCACGACAAACGTGATCATGAATACCTAATTAGTTTTTGGTACTCTTGGGGGGAAAAAAACTTGCCAACATGACAGGACACGCTTAATAAAACGAAACCCTTCTCCCATACCCCGACACCACCACACCACACACATACACAAATATACATATATTATACAACTTTGTCAATAACCTGATGATCTTTTTTAAACTGCTGACCAAAATAATGATAATATTTAATAAATATGCTTAACAAGTTAACGACTCTAATTTCTTTCTCATGCCATGTTTGTCTGTTTGGCTGTCATATTAGTTTTTCTTTGACAGCGAGAATAAATTTTGAAACTGAGTATGGGATTTGGGAAATGGATTTTCACTTTCCACAGGAAATAATATCAGTGACAATCACAGGAGAGAGGAAAATCGAAACTGTAAAACCGACTCAGAGAAGAAACACATTATAGCTGATAGCGTCCACGCCTGTCTTTTGTCTTTTCGTCGTTGCTTAACAAATAGCTCTTAACGGCTGTCTGGCTACTTTTCTATCTCGATAACAAATATTGTCTGCAAAAGTTTAACAGACCATGACGACGGTGATGGTCATGTTATGAGGATGAACGTCGTTGGTGAATGACGCGTGCTTATGTTTATCTTTGTCATAAGCAAAAAAAAAACGAGTAGATGCATGTTTACAATGTAATGACGACAGCAATCAGAAATATTTTGTAGACGATGGAACAAAGTCAGTTGGTTGCGTTTAACGTGGATTACGTAATAATAATAATTGGCACCACCAAAAAATGACAGTAGATCATTAAAAATGCGTGTAACACTGCCCTCACTACATACCACATATCGCTATCAATTTACAGTCAATTTTATCCTTTTGTTCACCGCAGCCACCACCACGTGCAGTGAGAAGGTTTTACAATGGTAGGATGCTATCATTTCGCATTGGCTGTAGTTTGATTTATTAATTAAATATTGAAATTTTTAATTATATATTCAGCATAATAATAGAAATATATACAAGGTGATATGCTCCACGGCTCCCTTAACGCCACCACCGCCCTCTTAATTTGCCCCTATTCTACAACGACAACCATACCAAATATACCATAATTGTGTGTTGGGCAGTCGTCGTCGTCGTCGCAATCACCTGTGTATCCAGCTATCGGGGTCAACCAGTCAAAATCACTTTTATCCTTTTCGAACCTCTTTTTATGCTCATGATTAAAGATGAAATTGCGCAATCATGAAAAAATCAACAATGAAGACGCCGCTTGTGTAAATATTTTAAATGGGAGTGTTGACAAGAGATCCAGTACGTGAATTATGTNGGAGTGTTGACAAGAGATCCAGTACGTGAATTATGTGTCCTATTCCCAATAAATTGGCAAAGTTTATTGGATAGTAACAGGAAAAATAAATATTGCACGATCACATTGTATCATCCTTTCTCACCATTCCGCGCAGTGTGAATTCCTAAAAGTAGTTAACAAAATGGTATTTCACTTATTGACGTGGTAACTGCCAAGTTATATTTTAGATAAGGCTGCTATGGTTATCAGCACCAGCGTGTGAGACTATCTTCGATATTGCAACAAAAAAAATCATGCATGTCTAAAGTCGCTTCATTTGATTCGATTATTCAAGGCCATCCCGAGTGCCATCTCTCGGTGGCGTGAGAGAACCAGCTCCGGAGCATATGTTTTCGTAAGCTCAATTCTCATCACTCTTGACCGTAAGCTCGTGTTAACATTTTGTTTTAATTGTTATACTTGGCTATTCCTAGTGTGGCGACTGCCAAGTGATGACAACGTCCCATACGCATGTAGATAATCTTGTAAGCAGATGTAGAAGAGAGAAGATTGGCAATATTAATTGGAGATTTTACTGCGGTTGCTGCCGCCTGTATATCTTGTGTAACGTTTACGGGTTTTCTTCACCCCCTTCCCTGAGATATATGCTGATTAAGATTCGATTGAAAGGGAATATTATCGGTGTTGGGTGGGAGTTTTGTGAAGGTGTCTTGTGCGCCATGTTTGTTTGTATAATAATTTTACATTTCATGATGATGGAATGACGGTTGGGGTGGTGTTGGTTACTGGTGACATCGGCTCTGTGTCATTATACGTAGCACACCATTTTGCTCTTCCTTGAGCATCACGTCGACGACGACGACGGTTGCTGCGCTGTTATGTTGATGTTTGATTTTCAAATGAGGACAGTTAAACAAGTAAATACACGCAAGGCTTCATTACGAATTATTGAGCGCACACAGAAAACTGGTAGTAATTATAGCAACATCGTGCCTGTGTGTACGCGTGAGATAGAGAAACGCACGTAGCGGCGGTGGAACAAGTGTCATTATTGCCATTATCCAATCCCGACGCTGCTTAGGAATAAGATAAGGAGAGGCTTGTGGCATTTATTATTATTAAATTCAAATTTTTTTTTTGAACCGTTACTTTTACGATCTTGAAAGTTTGCGCCAACATCAGAATGATAAAATCAAGCACTTAGAGAACACCATTGCATTAATAAATTCATATGTCATATTTTCTTGCTATCTTCATATGCAAACATTTTTTGTTACAAAAATTTCGAGTCCACTCTTAAATCTAAATCAAATACGTATAACTTAGTCACTCTTCAACTAAAAATTTCCCCATCGATGAAGGCAGAGGCTACACAAATAATATTACAATTCGTGAAAAAAATAGCAGTGATGAGTCATTTGTATATCCTGCGGGACGATAAAAACTTATTCTGTAACAAATATGAATCATTTATGTACTTAAGATAACATAACCTATCCTACTAGCTTTCTTGTGTCTTGTGGCTAGAGAAATATTAAGTTTATTTGCCTAGATGATAATGATGCGGATAAGGGTAATAACGAGAACTAGGCCTAAGATAAGGCAATTGTATGCGTGATGCGTGATCAAACAAGTTTCCAAAGAACATCCATTTTAAATGCATTGATTCGTCAAGTCCTCCATCACACGTAATTCTCTTTCCTACAAGTAAACTTTGTGGCAGGTCAGACCATTTCATGAATCGTTTTCGTGTTTAACTCAAGAAGACATTACATGGTCGTTCTTTACTCAAAGACACGTACATTTACATATTTGGCTTTGTAACGTAACGTGTGTGTGTGTGAGAGAGAGAGAGGAATCCTCTGCTTAACCTTTTTGTCTGACTTTGGAAAAATTTCCACTACTTTTTGGTAGGTAAATGCCCACTTGTGGTATGGATGGTTTGTTTGCTCAGGAGTGGATAAAATCATGTGCCTTGTTGTATGCCCGTGTGTAAATTGTATTGTAAAAATGTTGTTATACAATCTCAATTGTTAACCCTATTTACAATTTATTATGCAAATACACACAGTCTCAAAGTTAATCTCACGATCAGCCTCATTACTCATTACCATACGCTGTGGTGACTGTGAGTGATGCTCGAATCTCTTTGCCTGCCTGACAACGTGCTACTTTTTCTACTACATAACTAGCTAACAAAAACCAGTAGTAGTATCTGCATAAATGTCGTTGATTAAGTTGATTATCTATAAAAATTGGAGGACAAATCGCGCTCCATTCTATACTACACACCACACATTAGTACAGCTCGGCAGTATTACATGTTTCTGCAGTAAAACAGACAAAAAACTGTTGTAGATGTTATTGGACATAATATCATCCAGACATGGCATCAATACAAAAATCATGGACATGGCCTTAAACGGTTAATAGAGATTTTATTGGTCAAAAATAGATTTTCGTCCTACAATAGGGACAAGATAATTTGCGGGTTTTAGTAAATTGTTCGCATGATTGTAGTTAGTTTTAAAGTATTTATTAAATTTAAAAAATGCTCACAGTTTTATAGAAACATAAATGGGTCGGCCAATTAAACCCTCCGGGTTTTCTTTTACTTTTTACCGGTGAACCCAATTGCCATAAACTGATATCAACCAGTCTACTCTCTCCTTTCAAACACGATAATTCATTATTCTTTTTTCTCCGTAGCATTAAACTTTGTCGCCGTACGTCAACAATAGCCTCTCTATAGGAATAAATCACGGCGACACAAAACAACGAAACGATATCCAAAACCGTATCAATCCCATTTGTCATGAGCATCATGATGATCAACGTCTCCGACAACAAGAACGTTTGCTGGTGCACGTGGAATAAAAAATTATACACGTGTTTGTGAGCAAAAGGATAAAGTTTCATTGCAGTGCAGCACTCACTCTCTACAAGTTTATTTTTTGCAGAAGGGAAAATGCCTTTTACGCTTAATCGTATCGTGCTGTATTATTATTGGCAATTGTATTACAAATTACAAATGGTATTATTAACGTGCGGTAGTAATTTTCTTTGAAAATAAAAATATCGTCGCGCTGTCCTTCCATGATAGTGCACCACCACCAGAGCATTGTCAACCGTTGGTGCGTGGTCGACGTCTATTCTCGTCATGTCAATTGTTTTCATTTTTACAATCAAGTTCCCTAAAAAACATGATTACGATTACGTATCTCGTGATTTGAAGTTTTAAAATCAAAACGACAACCTTAATGCCTGAATGACAACGACCAGCGTGAGCCATTGCTTGGTGATGTTACACAATAGCAGCAGCAGTAGCAATTTAGTAATGAATGATAATTAGAACACATCTTCACTCCATCTTTACTGTGTCCCTCATTGTCGTCACCAATGCAATGAATTATCCCGAACCAAGGTAAAAAAAATGTGAAAATTGTTTTTCCACGCGGTTGCTACGGTTCCACTAGCGTAGTATTATCATATAAATCCCAGCTGCAACTGCTCCAAGTCTTAAACTACTGATCATCAACCACTACTGCCGCTCCTGTTCTTGTTAAAAATTTGTATGCATAAAAAACACTGCTTTTATACATTTTTTATGACAGGATGAAGCATGCAGGCAGATTAAAGAGGTACTCACAATAACAATGAAGACGATAAAGGCGATGATTTTGTATGAAGGTTATCCGCTTGGAAAAATGTTGTTTTCTTGAAAAAGAATATAAATTTTTGCCAGACTCTGTGAGTCAAGGGGCAAAAGTAGGTTCCTAAAAGTACATCATCATTAAGGTTAGACGAGGAAGGAGTAAAAAAGGATGATATAGCATCAGGATTATGAAGATGTGGAATGCTGAAGCTCTCTCGCAAAAATCTTAAAACTACAGCAGCGTGTAGGGCTGATGGTCGTGGTGACGTTGATGCGCTGCTGCTGTTCTTGTATTCTACAAATTCTACTGCACACACACACACACACACAGCAGCGTTGTTTTGATAGAGAGCGTGCTATCTTTTGTAGTACTACTTACCTTACCTTACCTGAAGCAAGGTAACACCACCACTACCACCATAAAGTTAGCTTGGATGATAATAATATTATAGATGCATGGACAAACACCAGCTTTTGTCCTTATACTGCCAAATAAACTATAGGAAAAGAATTTTATTTTCGTAAACTATTTTTTTTTTGTTTTTATTTTTTTCCATAAACGAAAACTGACCATTATCATCAGCATCACTCGCATTACTGGTAATATTAGGTATCCAAGGCGTCTTGTGGAACGACAGACAAAAACCACTCTACAGATTATGAAGACGATGAGAATTGATAATAATGACCAAACTCAGGAGGTAATATGAAGGATTACACTTTTTGTTGAGCAAAATTATGTACAAGAGATGTGCAAACATTGCTATTGTTTGTGTGTGTGTGTGTTTTATGGGATGTTTGTTTTGTTATTATTGTTTGGTCCTGGTAATTGTATACCCCAAATTTTTCAAGGAGTTGTCTTCATAGCAGGAAATCAAAGTTAAATCATTCCGAAAAATAAACACACCAAAAACCGGTCTCATTGTCGTAATAATAAATTACACGTTTACGTAGGGACATTCTATGTTGTACTACCACACGAATGCCTCAGCAATACTCTCTGGCAAGGGAATTTAACTGGCTGGAATGGTAATTAGCGGTAATAATAATAGTTATCCAGTCCCATTACGAAAGATAAAAGGTCTGTGACAAAGCAAAAGTATGCATGTTTCATCATTTCGTCATCATGATTCACGAAGGCTTCTTTTCGTCGTGACTGAGGTAGTTTTTCTTAGGGTACTCAAACTCAACTACTAAATCACAGTTAAAAGGTCTTTTTCACACATGCTAAAAGATGTGATGGGAATGACATGTCATTTCGGACGACTCTTTGCCTACCAATTTGTTTATCTCTGCTGTGAGAGCCCAAATAGTAAGTTGGGTTCCTTATCTTCTACAAAAGTGATGGTCCTGTCTGGAGTCTTTGTGTGTGTGTGTGTGTGTGTGTGTCGTGCTGAGATGATTAAGTACACAAAGAATGCAACAACGGAGATGGTACATTAAAATTGAGCACACACATGTGTATGTAATATTCCATGACTACCCCCGTCAGAGCTTAATATGCATAAATAACGACGTTAGCACAAATCTGGTTGGGTTTTTAGACTGGATCGACGAAATTTTGAACATAATAACCGTGTATAGTTTTATATGGTTGTTTTCGATGAAGAAACATTGAATAATAATAGCACAGCAGAGAGGGGGGATTTTTTTAATTGAATTTATTCAAGACTACTTGTTAAGCTGGATGATGGACGGGAATACATATAAGGTTTGTTGGTAGATATTAAATTCTATTGTGTGTGTGTTTATGAGTAAATTAGAATTTTATATCTGACTGACTGACTGACGGAGAGAAAAAGAGTTTCCTGATTCCCGAATAGACTTTGATTGACTGTTTTCTGTCGTAGGTGGGTGTTTTTATGTATGTGCGTCTGTGTGTTTGCATGCGCGCGCGAGCAGAAAATCCACACCATACTTGCACTTTCTGTGAGAAACTCTGAAGATATACCTAAAAAATATCACACCTACCCATGTGTGCATCATCATCATACCATATCATCCGGCGCAGTTCTTCACACCAGACGCCAGTAGGTATAAATTTGTACCTAAATAATATAAATGGTGGAAGAAATTATCATTTTACACGGTAGCTCTCAGCATGTCGTGCGTTTTACACCAAAGAGGTGTATAAAGTGTGCGAGTCTCGTCGGTCGGACGTTCCCTTGCCTTCGAAAACTTGTAATGATAATAATAATTAGTGTGGGAACCGTGTACACGTAAACACGTGTACACGCGTGTAATTTACCCGTGTACAAGATCGTGTACAACCAAAAGAGAATTTTGTACACGAACACAAATAGGGGCTAAGTGTGTACACGATTCCCACACTAATAATAATGGTAATAAAAATTAATGCAATTTATAGTATCTGCGTCGTATCTCTCTCTCTCTCCACTACTGGGCTGCTACTCAACTGCTGGCTCACCAGAACGAAAGGAAGATGAACAGGAGAGAGGGGGAATAGTCAAGTGTCTGAAAGTCGAATGATTGTTGTGTGATTGTGTGTATGTCAGTATGTCACAGACTACTGGGATCTAATGAAAACCAGGCATGTAGGAAGTCATGCTACAATACGGTGTGTTAATTGTTAAAGACTTTGACGTCAGACAGAGTGCCCGAGTGTATTGAAAAACAAAGAAAGTGAGAAAAATAGCTAGAATGTACAAACAAATACACCCCCGCAGAGTCCTAAAAACGTTGCTCAGTTATACTTGTAGATGCAAAGGACGTCCTGGAAAAACCTATGAAAATTTTAAATGGTCTTTTAAATCCTAACTGTAATTGTAATTGTCCGAGTAGAACTAACTAACTAACCGTGCAAATAAATATATACTACGATAATTTATTATGGCGATGACTGATACCCGGTTGGGACTGCCGCACAGACTGACCTTGTAAATGGGTCAGCTAAATCTAAACTCTCGCCTCATCTCCTTAACTTTCATACCTCCCCCACTCACCAACTATAACATAACTTCTGTGTCTTCTCTCAGATTATTTTTAGGTAGTAAATAATATAATGCACCTATATAGCTACATTTATTTACTAACATTTTCTACGTAACCTGAAGATGGTTGCTCTCTACGGTGCGGTGGCTATGGGAATAACTACATCCAAACAATAATAAATAATAAATAACACTCCTGCTGGGTTGGCTGGCTACAATCGCTATAGTTGCCGTGGATTTATAGAAATGATCTGGTTGTGGTTCGTGTCCTTGAACAATTGCATAATAATAATTCTGTTAGAAAAAAATGGATATTCCAGTAGTGAGTGGTGTACCTGCTTGGCCACCGTGCAAAAACCAACCGACCGAGTGAGCGACCAACTAACCACAATAATTCACATTTTTTACACACCGACACACATGCATGCAGAAGGTCACACACACGGCAACTCGGGCTCTCTCTCTTTCTGTTATATTATCTGTGGCGAGCACTCACTACTGATATAGCCTGTTCTGCTAGCTTGCTTTAAGTACTAACCAGGTAATTATTGTCGGTGATGAAACTGGACAAGCATATAAAATTGACATTTGAAAATTTTGATTTAACAAACTACTTAACAAATGGAAAAATGGAATAAAGCTCACTATTTTTATTGGCATACGACAAGCACAACTTATGATTATTATCTTGACAATAATAATAGCAGCTTAACTAGGCATACATTCACATTCCTCCGTGGACGTCCCATAAAAAAGTTCAAAACACTACAATAAAATCGTAATCCTGATCGTAATAAAAAGTGATAGTACTGTAGTAAGTTTTATGACACGCTCCGTGCAAAATGTTGCCTGTGTGTCAGGTGGTGCCTGTTACGCTCGCCGTATTGGTAAAGCAGTTTGACTTTTAAATTTTGTCTGTATTTTAACTACTATTATCAGACTGAGACCAGAGAATGGTGGGTGGGGTCCGTAGTAACTGCTCTGTACTCACTCCCATCATCAGCCAACTTTGAAATATTGTTGGACTTAAATACCCCGGTTACAATCTCACCCTCTTTTACGTGTCTCTTTCACTATACGCATGCGTTGGCAAGATTTACTTACTCTCTGCCTCTCTCTCTCTCTCTGTCGTCTTCTGTGACCTGTGTGGCTAGGGAAATTACGGTGCATTTTAAAAAAGACAAGAATAGTCCGTTTCTTTGACTTTTATCGCTGTCTTCTGGTGTTTTATGGTCCTACTATTGACAGTATAAACATGTAGTGGCATGACAGTGGTGAGTTGTGACATGCTATGCTAACCATGCGTGTGCAAGTATAACAGATTATTGAAACCTGACTTTTAAAAAAATTTGCTTACATAGCTGCATTTCTTTACGTTCTCATGATTTGTTGTCAACGAACCGTGATGCAGAGAGGACTTTGTCTTGTACTCTGTAATGGCACATTCGTCATTTTCCCACTGTTCGAGAGTGTCTATTAGTGAACTTAATATTATTGCTACAGGCAAGTTAGCTATTCATTTTAAAATGTAAACACAAAAAATTGTCGAGAGATTGATAAGAGCATAATAAAGTAACAAGGGTCCATTATTGTTGATTGTATAACAAAACTGGCTTCTATTTTGGTGCAGGTGGATATAAAGTATATCTCCCTGGGTGAATGAGAGAGAGAGACGTATTGTCGTGATTGCCATTTATTTATCATTTCCTGCTGCACACTCTCATTATTACTATCATCATTATCACGCCTGCATGCAGCGAGAGCACAGCGTTGATTATTATAATTCCACACAATGAAACACAAAGTGCCAATGTGCAAACTCCACCACATGGACTTTTTTTGTCACCTGCCAAGTGCGTACTAAAATATTATTAATTAACTAATTAATTACGTACTTTTTTGCTTAATTCACTCACTGACAGACGGAGCTCCGTCACCATTCAAAATCATTATTTTTATCTTTGTATCAATCCATGCGTCTCTTCCGTTATAAAATGTTCCATAGTGTAGTCTATACTTACACATACATATATACATATGTTACATATGTATATTGCCAACTGCACTTGTGCCACACCACTTAGCCATTTCATTTTCAAATAGCAGAAGCAGAGATTGAAACAAGCACATTACTTACTTCGATTCATCAGATCAATGTAGTAGCATCATTATCATCATCATCAACAACAAAGGCAGTATCATACTCTCAGCTAAATTCCTTTTCTGTTGTGGTAACAATCGCAACAGCCAACAAAAAGTTAACAAAGCTGATTATGCATAATGCGTACGACTTTTATTTAGCTTGGATGCAACTAGTGCGCTATTAATTGAACCTCATTTACCACCTGATTTAAAATGAGCAGTGATAATTGCCTACACACTATTTTCCTTTTGTTTAGAATTCCTAATTTACTCTTCCAATGATATTAAAACATTGCTTCTCACTCTACCAAGCCAGTAACAGTCGCAGCAGTTATTTTCATTCAGGCACCGACACAGACAGCACAACACGCAAGGAAAAGGGGGAAAATAAAACATTTTGATTAAAAACGACATCAACATTACGATAACTTTTTTTTTGTGTTTTGCAGTTTGAGCCTGTGTGTCTGTTTGTGTTGTTGTGTTGATGAGAGCGGCTGCAGTACAAGTGCTTTGGTCTAGAGAAGAAGACAGATGCTCAAAATAATGATGTTGATGGAAAGATAGGATACGTTGAGGAACGTGGAGATCGAATGCACTTTTATTCATTAACCAAGCAAACCGGCAGTACATGAAATGTGTGCATTTAGACACACATTATTTTTTTAAATTTTTTCGCGTCCCTAAAAAATCACATTGTATTAACTTCATCACTATCATCATCATTATCATCACTGTAACAATGTAATTTAGTAGACGCAAACCCACAATAGCAATAGCATTTTTTTAGCAGCACAGCAGCACATCATTACCGGTAAAAATGTTGCCTTTATGCCATTTGATACTTTTTGCTGGGCAAATTGAATTGCATCGTTGTCGCACATGACGGTAGATTGGAGATTGTATTGCAATTTCAGATGATCAGAGAGAGAGAAGCCACAATGCAATGCTGTTATAACGATAAGTATATTATGTAGGCAAAACACAAGTTGTTGAGAGAAGTAAACAGGTAAAATACATTGTATTCTCATTTTTTATTGTTGCGGACCTGTTCTGCTGCTGCCGATTTTTGCAATAGGGTAAAAAATTTATTGCAAAGAAATCCACTTTGTTCTAATCATCTTTTGCTGGTATGGCATGTCATGTGTGTAGTGCCTACGTACATTTAGGTAATCATGTGTGTGTGTAGTTGTTTGTTGAGTGAGGCTGTATTGTTGATCAGCTATTGTACAAATAAATTCAAATTGTATGAAAAAAACGGATGATAGGGATGTTCAGGTGATATTGTAATATTTTGTAGGACTAAATGAAGATACGAGGGGGTTGTCATATATATTGGACCAAAATATATTAAGGTTCGATACATTCCTACATGATTGTTGCGTAGCTGTTTGTTTCAGTCTAGCGAGGAGCGGTGCGGTAGTGCAGCATTGGCTAGAGCATCAACCGTGGATTCCATAAACCACGTAGAAATGACACGTGATAATTTGCCTCGTTACATCTGATAACTTTCTCGTATTGATAGGTGACAATTGCTGCTGCCTCCTGCCGGTGTATATGTACGTGTATAAATAATATACATAAAACACTGAAAACACACATTTTTTAGCCCAGAAATAATATAATATACATCCCCAAACCGTGTACTATATGAGTATATGAACCTACTTTTTTATTAGAAAAAAAGTCATACTACTTTTTGGCTTACGATTCTACTTGGCGCTTTTAAAAATAAGCCTGTTTTTTTTCTGCAAACGAGCTTGAAAACAGAACAAAATTTTTGGTTTTATTTCTCCTGTCAACGCAATCCCATCGGAAAGATACGATTCACACGATGATGTTGATGATGATGATACAAATAAAGATGTAATACACACACGGCATGCTTGTTATCCCAAAAGTAGTAGCTCTGTACTAAACTGACGGTGACGACGACGAAGCGGTTTCGAACGAATTCAAATTCAAAATTGAACAAGATTCGTTAAAAAACATTGTACAGAGCTATCTGCAAAAATAAACCGTGCATGTGAGGTAGGGATAAGATATATGTAGTTAATGGCGTTGTCTTAGCCGAAGTCGCTAAAAGGTTTGAAGCGCTCTATGCTTTGTTGGCCTTTCTGCCACACAAGTACACACACAGATACAACCACACATTCACGGTTTTGACTTGTTCGCTGTTTTGTGGCGTTTTCGTTATGTTGCTTCGACTTATTAGTTAGCTCTAGGGAAATACTATCTATCGTCGTTGCACTACTACTAGTGCTATTACGTCGTAATACTGCTAGTAATTTCAATTGCAATAGTAGTAAAATGGTAGTTGTTGCACTCACGAGAGAACAGAGAGTTAGTTGGAGTATAGATAGATAATGTTATGACATGTATTTCAGCCTCTCTGCTCTCTGTTGCAGTACTTGCTCCTACACTGCAACTTACAAACAACTTTGTTGTGAGTACACTTATTGTTAGAATTATTATTATTAATAATAATAATATTTTAACTGTACAAAAATGCGTTGACCGTGTGTACTATTAGCAGTACATACTGAGGAGGAGGATGATATGGGATATGCAAGTGGTGGTGTGGTCGCATCAGTGGTGGTAATGTAGCATTGATGATGGTGGTGTGCACCGTTGCTGTTGTTAGTATTATTGTTACACTCGTTGTTTGAGCAGTTTTTATAATAGTAGTCTTTTTCTAGCAAAACGCGCAACAGCAGCAGCAGCAGCATCACAGCGATCGACGTTAAAAATGGGATGCTGATGATGGTTTATTATAACAGGGAAGATTGGCAGTAAAGGTAGAAATAGTGATATGCGAAAAGTGCACCAGTGAACAAGCGGAGGAGCATTGTCGTTGTCGCCGCACCACTGAAATAAGCAGCATACCTCCTCCGTTGAAATTGAAACGGAGAATTCCAAACGGAGAGAAAGAAAGAAAGAAGAACGACGAGGAAAAAGGCGCAAGAAGTGAAGTATACAGTGAGACAGAGACACAAGCGTTCTAAAAATCGAGCAGGTTGATACACACACACAGAGAGAGAGAGAGAGATCAGCAACATCACGAAAGAAGATGCGCTAGTAAGTGCTTAGAGAGACAAAGATTACTACAAATAGACACAAAGAGGATTGTCATTAGAAACAGCAGCAGCAGCGCAGTAGCTGAGCAGTAACAAGCTGAGAAACACGCTGTATATATCGGCAATCGGCAACAACAACATTTATTAGCCAAAAAGACAGCGTAAAATCATAGTAAAAATAATTGAGAAGTTTTAGGCAAAGAATCAAACGAAAAGTGGGGTAACGAAATAGAAAATGACCAACGCGAGGAAAAAAAGTGGCATCAAAGTTTTGAAAACGAAATTTCATTAAAATTTTGAGTGATTTTTGGGAAAGTGTGTGGGATTTGTTGGCTAGCGTGTTCACACTAGTTCACGCAGCAGTGGCTGTCGTCTGGCTTTATAATTTGTAACTAGAATAAAAACACACCAGAGCTGAACTGCATTCTTATTCTTATTATTATTATGAATATTATGAATTACGATTGTTAATACAATGCATACGTAATCAACAATCAATCAATCACTTTTGTGTGAATGTGTGTGTGTGTACGTGTACCGTAAACAGAGCAAACGGGGAGCTAGCACACCACACCAGTTTATAGTTCGTCACGCGAAACAAAATGGCACTTTGGACATCATTTGGACTTTCACTGTCCTGTGTTTTCGTGCTCCGATTACGTCGTCGGCGTTGACCAGTGTCGTAGTAATAGCAAATGGACATTTTTATGGTTGGCGGTAGTAGACCATTCTTTTTGAGTTTTATAGAGAAATTTATTGTCCCTCTCATCGCCATCGCGAATGATGACTACGGGACTTGATAAAAACGTTAAATCAAAGAGAGGCGGGCTGTGTGTTTGGATGGAATCTCCTGACAGCCTCAATATTATTATGATGACAAGCTTTTGTAACTAAAGTGTTGTTGTTGTTGTTGGTGGTGATACACTGTGTAACGTACACGACACGTAAAGGTGGACCAAAATTACACTTTTATTGGGAGTTGTCACAGTTCTGTGGTTGATTATTGCTTTTTTTTGCCAGGGTGATTGATTGTGATTGTGACTTGGAGTGATAATCATATTTTATTAGGTATGCAAGCTTTTTTTTATATATTTTTTTATTTACAAAATTATTTATGAGTTGATTTCGGTGAGTTCTCCTTGACGAAACCAACAACTGGTTGGCTGGCGTGTGGACCACGCACAAGTTTTAAGTAGTAACCTGGTAGCTAGCTGTGCAGCAGTAGAAACAAATTTGTAGCAAGTTAAAACAACATAAATAGTCTAAGTGGAAATTTACTTCAAAGCACCATTTCTTCCCCCTCTCTCAATCTAGCCTTTCATTTTTCTCTTTCTGTGTCTTCTCTCTCGAAATATTGGCGATGTGCGATGGGAGTGAGAGGCAACTTATTTTTATAACATAGGTAATCATAATATATAAAGCAGACGAAGCAGCAGACAGTAAAAAAAATTTGCAATTGCGGCGTGGCCGTGCGTGGTATGCGCCACATTTTCCCAGTTTGTTATAGAATCATAAAGAGCCTGTCCTGATCACGGTGCTGCTGATGCTGATGATCATGACGACGACAAACGGCAACACTGGTGGTGATAATTTTGAATTGAGAGCATTTAACAGTTATAAAACACAAGAATCTCCTCGTAACTTTTGACAGTAGATCTTGCTGGCCGCTCCCGTCCTGGTAAAGAAGCAAAAGGAGTTCTATGTTAAAACCGTGTGCACCAAGACAAGACCTGCACGACTTTTCGTTGTTTTCCTGCCGTCTTATAAGTAGTCACTTGATGATAACAAATATCTGGCTTGCATCATCATTATGGTCCCCTTCCGTATAAACACAGTAGTAGTAGTAGTGTTTTGTGTGTGCCGCGTATTTACAGCGTATATTTATACTAATAGTGCGTAACAAGTAGAGAAACGGAAAAGATACGAGTTACACTGGGAGGGAATTGAAGGGAACTCAAATAATGCCCTTTTCTTATTTTTTCATATCAAAATGGTAATCAGTTTGGGTGTTTTCATTTTTAAATCAACTCTCATTTTAAATTGCGACAACAAGAACAAATCAACAATACAAGAATTAAGAAGGTGTGTGATGATGTGCAGGAGGCGAATCTTTTGTCGTCGTCGTATGCGTTTCATTTTTTTTATTTTTACTCCCGTTGCCTCCAGCTAAAACTTGTATAGGTACTCATGTGAGTTTCAAAAAAATTGCATTTGTGCTCACTCCAGTTTATTTTTCGAATTCCAATTCCACAAAGTTCGAATTCACTGCATCTTTGTTGAATCATTCTCCGAATTAAGTTTAATTAAACCACGAGGCCTAAAATTATTTTTTACTACGAATTAAAAAATAAATTCGCAGATGCGTCTTTGCTTTAGACGGAAAGAGAAGAGAGAGAGAGGGGGGGAGAGAGATAGAGGACTCTTGACATGTGTGCAAAGATTCTCAACATTTTCTGCGCATACTAATGGGATCGTTCTCTTTACACAGAGCTCTCTCTATACGCTGTACTACAACTTTACTCAATAATAATAATAGTTAGGTATGCCTACATTTCACTGCACACCAGCATTGATGATAATATGATGATAATCGTGTTAAGACTCTTTTTGGCAAAAAGCCTCCTCACTTCCTTGAAGAACCATGTTCTCTCGAGCTTGACAAGCTGCCCAGTTCCAAACACTGTTTTTCCCTGTAGCTCTCCTCTTGTCTGTTTTTTCTTCTTTGTATACATATGCGTACATTTTAATATTTTAAATGGTGTCTATGTGTGTGTAGGTAGTAGTAAATAATCCAAATATTTACTTCAAATAATATTCCATTTTTCTTACTACATCATAAAGGCAGTTTACAATTCACCGAGAGGAGAGATGCTTCATTTTAGAACGAACGTTGCTGTTGTGTTGATAATTCAGCTGGTGATCATATCACAGAGCGAAGACGACGATCATAGTGATGCTAACAACAAGTACGTTAAATAGTGTGAACACACATACTGTTCTGTAACTTAGTTGCACATTATCATGGTAATACTAATACAACAACTATCCTCATGATTATTGACTGGTTTGTTAGATCATTCATGATGATGATGCTGGTTGGTGATGTTGTTGATGATGATGATTCAATACAAAAGTATCAACAACAGAGATCCATGATCCATGCTATAACATCGCACAGACGCACACATGCCTCTGTATGTTTTTTGGTGTCACTCACCTTTTTGTAGTCTTTGGAATGATTTGGCTAGGTATGTAAATATATATAAATGCATGTGTGTTTGCAGAAAAAGTCTTTGTATGTAACATGTAAAAGTTCTCTCTCCCCGTCTCTGCGTAAAGCGTAGACAAGTTAAACGATGTTGGCAATTCCAAAAATTGGTACATTACTACTCAGAGAGACGTTGTGCCACAAGGGAATACCACCACAAGAAACATAAACATAGTTGTTATCATATCATCAGTCTGTGTATATTTGCAATTCCCAATAAATATATACAAAGGCCAACGCGACGATATATAGAAAGCTTAAAAGTACTTTGTTCGCTGATGTTAGAAGGAAGATTAAAATGGCCACTCGCAAACTTCCCTACTGCAAAGTTGAAAACAGATTTTGTAAGCCTTGTAATCGTGGCAACTGAAAAAAACGTTGATGCAAAAGTGGAAAATAAAAACAATACTAATGAAAAATGGGAAACTACACATAAACGATTTTAATAATGTTCAAAAGTTGTCAGTTTTGATTGCCAAGGTTGCACCACAATTTGTTTTCGGTTGTCAAATTTGCATCGCTTAATAAATTGGTAGTTATAACACTGTCAGTAGGAGAGTTTGTCAGTTGCCACTTTGACCGGTCACGTGTTGTTATGTGTGCTCTGAAGATCAATCTATTCGAAAGAGAACGTTTCACACTGCGCACTAGTCATTTTAGAGTAGATCAGATTAAGTGTCAGACTCCGTGCATAGCAGGCTGTGTACGAGGATAGCTAGAGATATAATCGCCCTGGTGTCTTGTGTAAGAGACGATGACATTTTAAAATTCCGCTTCAAACGGACTCGGGAAAGGCTTTCCACTAACAAACGTTTATTCATTAATTAGCAAGCCTCTTCAGCTACCGCTCTGCCTGATATGTACAAGCTAAATAGAGTATTTATTTTTACAGTTAGAAATTATGAAACTGATGGCAATGGCGGGAGTGGTGGTATACCAATAGATAGAGCAACAAAAGTAGTTGTTGTAAGTATGCCAGCTAACAATAATGGCAGGTTGCGATAGACTTGTATTTATCGGCTATTCTCTACTGCACTACGGGAAGAATAGCAATATTAAATAAATGGTAATCGTAATACCTATTAGAAATGAAGATGATAACCTATGCAGGAATTGTATGCTTGGCGGCGTGCGGGTTTTGCCCTGACATAATATATGACTGCTTTCATACTATACGTGCGAATTCTAATACAACCGACAATAATCATAACAACAATTTTGTATGTCAACAGGTGAGCATAGCAACAGCATAAACACGACATGTGTGCAATCACCGATCATAATTAACTGAAATAAGTGCAG
>JAHZNB010001446.1:0-21724 GCA_027744295.1 Callyntrura guangdongensis
ACTTCAGAAGTCGGTGTCGGACTCATTTGATGTGGACATGGACAGTGGTTACGATTTTATGTAATTATCTATTTTAGCCAGCTTATCTTGTCACATCGTTAGAAATTGAGAATGTGCTACAAAATTTTAACTATCAATTGAAAACTCGATGCCGGAAAACGATAATACTTAACTGGTCACTTAACAAAAATCACATATTTGTAATCGAAGAAGTACCGGGTGATTAGAATGAGCAGGATAGTACTTGAATGGCTATATGACAGATTAGTCGTAGACAAGAAAAATTAACTCACAGGCATTAAATTGTATTATGTATGTACCTACGTATATGTTACATTAAACGTGTAGAAATTTAGGTGGTTAAACATACCTGCCATATAATTCCACCAAAACTATAAAAAATTTAAATAGTCAGACAAACCTATGCATGGATTATTGTTAACGTAAGGAAAAGCTTCAATAAAAAATTACCTATTAAATGTACGCTAATGGTTTTTTACTCGTCAACGTTTTATTTACTCCAAAACCACGTTGAATTTGGCAATATGTTATGATTCAGCATGTGTGAATGCAAACAAATTACAAAGGGAATTATGAAAATTAACGAAAGTTTTGAAATAAAAGTAAACAAAAAATAATAAAAACAAATTAAAAAATAAGGTGGTTAAACATACCTGTCATATAATTCCACCAAAACTATAAAAAAATTAAATAGTCAGACAAACCCATGCATGGATTATTGTTAACGTAAGGAAAAGCTTCAATAAAAAATTACCCATTAAATGTACGCTAATGGTTTTTTACTCGTCAACGTTTTATTTACTCTAAAACCACGTTGAATTTGGCGATATGTTATGATTCTCATCACATTCTCTCTCAGGGAGTCAGCAAATACTAAAAATTCATCTAGTTTTCTCCAGGTTCACAAGCAATTTATCATTGTCAAGTGGAATTGATTTTTATTCAAACCGTAATACAATCAAGCTTCCTGTTTTGTTAACATTTTCCCCATCAACGGTTTTAGTGCAAGCCAGGATCACAGGAGCAGCAAGCAGCTACCTACCTACTTCCTTTTATTGGTAAGTACAAAGCCTTTCGTAATACTTAGTAGCAAGCAACACCAACGAAACGAAGACTGCGTCACATTCCGCTCGAAACAGCTTGATGGTGGTGCCTGCTGCCTGATACATCTTAAGAATCTCCCGTCAGTCCCGTCTCCCTTCTTGTCATAAAGCTGAAATCTTTCTTTCATGATTATCATGTTCACAGCTAATCAATAAAGGGTTATATATATAATTCTTGAACCCTATTGACAATTCACGGATGCTCAACCACAACGACCGCTGTTACCACCAAGCATAAAGGCAACCAAATAAAACATTTAAGCATTTAATTTCTTTTTTGCTAGCTGTTCCTTGCCACCCACCTTCCAAAATGGAAGCACAAACAGATTTAATATCGTCATTCACAGGCTCATCAGTCATTATGTTGAAATTTTTTACTCAATCACTACAGTCATTCTTGGTAATCAGGAAGATGCATTTATATTCCAACGTCAGCAGAAAGAAACATGGTGGAAAAAATCAATGGTGGTTATTATTATCATCGTTACCACTACCGTTTGTTGTATCTGCACCATTTATATTCATATTTATATCCGTCTTCCTGTTTTTTCATAACACAAACCAAAAATATGATCCTGATGCTTTTTCAGCTTATACAGCTGCATAACATTAATTTTGTAAGGAAGTAGAAAACTGAATGTTGCAAAAACGCTGTCACGTATTTATTTATATTCGCATGGTAATCATGGACCATCAACCGCACACACACACGCATCGACGTCGTCGTCGTCTTCGTCGCCACATACACACATCCAACCAACCACCACCGTGAAATTACATACTACTTCAATTCAATCTCAGTTCCCAGTTTAAGGGAATGTTCATTCAGCATCGTAGACACGATTCACGACGTCAGTTGAAGGTGGGATTCGTAACGACAGATTTCAAGGAAGTTATTTTGGCCCTAATGCCATTTCACGAATTCAGACAAGGAAGACGTGTACGTAAACGTGCCATGTGCCATGTTATCATCGCTATACAACAGACTTACATGCCGAGCTATATGTCAAAACGTAAATAATTTTATATTTATCATTCCTTCCACTGAATACACTCTTAGGTTGCATATTTTATGCATATTTATGTTACAGACCGTTTGGTTTTTTCCCAATACCCCCATCTATTAAATTATGTACAACGGTTTGATGGCTGATGATGACTGCTGCTACTGACTATTGGTGGTGTTGGTGATGATGAGGATACTTTAAGAATTTAGAGCAAGAACTGAGAACGAACCGAATCGGAGAATAAATTTTTTTTGTAGGAAAATGGCTCACCGAGTGGGAGGACATCACGAAGAGGAGGTGAGATGTGATGCGATATGGAGGACGACAACGACAGGAAAAGACGCTCTTTTATGTATCTTATCTGATCATTATGATAGATAATATGCCATACATACACTACAATGCCCTGTAATATTGTTATCATCGTGCTTCCCCATTTTGACATGCTATATTACGATACATTAGCATGAAGACCTAATCGTCTGCGTGTTTTACCACTGCTGATCGCCACACGCTTGTACGACTGCTGTTATTGTCAAATGATTGCTACAAGCTGTGCCTGGTTCAAGTTGGATTTCGTTTTTCCACGTCGATACCACCACTTTGACATACTAGTCATTTTCCCAGTCCCGTTTTTCCACCCACCATATAAGCATATATACATTCATGCATGAACTATCAACCTTTTTATGCAGGTATGCAACATCTTTACTACTTGTGAAAAATCACAACACCACTACTTATTATATGACGATCATTTCCTCTCCAACTGTCTCTAATTTATAAGTGTCTGTGTGATGACTTTGCTCCCGTCTAAAAGCTGATGCTGCACGAGAGAGCCTGACATGCTTTCCCTGTTCCCCTTTTTCCTTTATCACGTCGACTTCCACTACTACTGCGACAGTATCACCAGATCGTCTCTGAAGTCTAAATCGGTAATGTTAACCTGTCAGCCGGCGTTTTATACATGGTGCACTATAGAAAACATATTATAGCTTACTTTGAAGCACTTGACTTTGCTGTACGGTGCATGCATGGGGGGGGGAGAAAGACGCACCCAGCAACCCAGCAAGAGAGGAAGAAGAGAAACAGGAAAGCAAACGGAGAAAATCGAATATGATTCTTTTTCCCCCAAACAATCCTACAAAATGTCTCAAAGCTTTTATAACACTCTATTTTATACCTAACTGGCACGATTGATCCATATAGAAATTTTACAACCCAGAAAGCCATATAGGCAGTATGCGTCTCCATTTCGGAGCATGATAATAATGCCCACTTGTACGCACACGTAGTGCTCGTAAATATCTTCTTTTTTTCTTGACGATTTCGCTATGTACGCTGCTGCTTACTATGTTGTTGTTGATGCTTCACTGCTTGCTGATACTTTATACTAGGAAACCACAATTTTGCATGTGATTAGGTCAATGAATAGATGCACAGACTATTTTGTGAACACGGCGACATACATAACGCAACCAGAGGGGCATGGAATTAGGCACGCATATGTGGGCATGTATTTATATACGTGCGAGAAATCTAAGACCAGTCTCTAACGAGTACAAAAAGAAGAGGAGGAGGAGGAAGCTACTTGCCTAATTTTTCTATCCCGGACGGAAGGATGAAGTTGCGAGTTTGGGATGTTTTTTTCGGAGCTTCCTCTGATTTTCACAAGTACGTATTATAAGTATCGTGTCAGTAAATATGGTTTTGAGTGGAGTAGTAGTGGCGGCGGAAGAGGATGTGGACTGCATGATGGCATGCTTTTTTATTAGGCGGAATGCCCGGTACATATATCGGTGTGCTTTATCGGGAAAATGAGATGCTGCTGTGCTGTAGGGTGACTGCTTGATAAGCATGTTTGTATTTTCGTTCAGTAGGAATACCTACATACGTACGTATCTCTCTCGGGGGATTTGTGCGATATGGAATGACGACGTGTACACAGTAAATCTACAGAGGAACAGTAGAATCTGTTATGATGCTGTGGTGTGGCAAACGGTGAAGTGAAATAATATTGTTGTGTGTGTGTACATAAAGAGCAGAAGGAAGGAAGTAAGCTTTGGAGCATTTCATTACTTTATTGAAACCGGTTGTCTTCATCGTCGTCGTCATCATCATCATCATCTTTAACCCCAAAAATAGAGTATCTGCGTCCATATTTATAGATTTTTCAATGGTGTCTAGTGCCAAGTTTATTTGGGATGGCTTTGCCTTACTGGTATTCTTGCGACTTAAGCCGTAATGCTGAGTTGAAGGCAGATACTCTGCACCGTGAAATGAGAGAAACGACAGAAAGAAGAGTAAAATTGTGGCTGAGTTGATGAAGAAATAAAACTTTAGTAACCTATAATGTACGACCAGCAACATTTTACCATCTTGTATTTTCTATTACATAACTTATTAGTTACTAAGTTTCAAAAGATTTTTTAAAAGATTTATGTGAGCATTATTCAATGTATGATGTATGTTTAAATTCAGTAATTAATGGCGACCACGAGAGGTTATCTCAATTAGCCCTGCCAACATATAACCAACCCTTATTCATTCTAGCGGGATTACCTAAAATGATGTTTCAATAGGATCAAACATTAAAACAGCGTCATATTTTATGAGCAGTTGTAAGGAGGAATTTTGAGTTCCGATTGAATCCACAGCACTTAACTGATCCTGATCAAAATTAAAGATGTCACTAGCAAAGAAAAATTGTCAACAACAATTTTAAAATTCCACTTTTTTACATTCTTTTACATATGAACGACTGGACATTAAAGTTCGCACTTCCAAACTTATAGCTGGTTGTTCGTAAAAAGCAGTTGCTGTAAAATATAAGATAATAAACCAAGTTCCGCTTTATGGAAACTTTATATAGGTACACGATGGATACATACAGCACAAAGAAAACTGATGAAGATTGCCAATATCTGCTTCGTAAAAACCCAATAGTGACAGCTTGCGTGAGTGCGATTTCTTTCACAAATGACGGGAAAGCGTTTCGAACCTCAAAAACATGCTGGGGCGAACATGGCTTGTCTATAGAATCAACCTTTATAGGTGAAACAACACCCAATCACAATACGTTTGCAATACATGACTTTATGAAAGGAAACTGAGCACCCCCGCAAAATCTATTCATGATTAATGTTTAAAATTTGTATGCATATCTATTTTTATATTCAAACCAGCACGCTTAATCAACATATTTATCATCATTCTCCGCTAAAACTAATATTTAGCAGCCCAAAAGCATAAAGGCAGGTTCAAAAGAAATCTATATAAACAACTACTGCATATTACATACATCACCGATTACAGATAAAAAAGAAGTGCAGACTGATAGATAGAGACTGATTGGCATTTTTTCCCCTAAAACTAAAACGGATACAGCAACTGTACAACCAGCTATAACCACAACTATAGTCAAAAGAAAAAGGACAAAATATCGGGATATTTTTTGCATCTTTTTTACTGCCACTCTTTCTTCCTCCTATTTCACACCACTGATGAGTAAATTTTCCAACGATTTTTTTTCTTCTTCTTTTGAGGTTCATCATCATCACGGCTTCTTTGCTCCAATGATGGAACACAGAAATGTAAAAGAATAGCCAAATACCTACGTACTACGTTCTCTGCACATGATGATGATGAGGAGGTGGATCTACTATATATCTCCTACTTACACTTAACTCGTTTGGGAAAGTATGAAGGAAACTAATGTAACGGATGCACGGATGTGACTGACTCTTTACTGAATGCATGGTTGTCAGTTTTTAAAGTTTAATTCTTTTTGGAAGGAGCTTCAAGTTAAAATGAAGGATACATACATATAGGTGTCATTACACATAGACGTTTTTTTTTATAGTATGCACGCATATAGGCCGTGAACATGTCTACTCATTCTTAACAAGAATAAATAGTTGTGTATGTTAGTACATTCCCACAGTTTAGTGCTATATACTTGAGGCTGTGCCTATTTTACTAGTTTTTGCACTGATTCGGGTTTTCGGAGCGCAGCTCTTGTTCAGTTGTTGCATCAGTGCGCGAGTGTGGGTTCCTCGTTTTCAGTGGAAAAATTTTGTAGCATACAAAATACTTTTGTGTCCTATCCATCTTTTAATTATTTTAGACTGGTTGTGTGCTATACAGTAAATGAGTCTTTTTTTGTACAAGCATTGTCTCCTTCCTCGTTTTTGAAAAGTGTAGTAGCGTAAAAATTGTTGTATTATCCCGGTAACTCTACGTAATTCCTTTTAGTTGAACAAAAACGTCTGTAAAAACTTTGTAATTAATCAAATAATTATACGTTAAAAATGTTAGTCGGTTTAAGTGTTTCAGTTTGATTGTGTGCTATACTTGTATAAATATAAAACGAAACACACTACATCACACGTCTTTTTTTTACTTTCTGCTGTATATATTTTCTCAGTTAAGGAAATAGAAACAACGACAATAATTCCTACTGCTTTAAAAAAGAGATAAAACGACTGCTAATTATTATAAAATTTTATACAAAATTATAAGTACGTAGTTCAAAAAAGCAAGTTCGATTCAAAGAGAGAAAACGAGATTCCTTTTTAGTTTTTTTTTTTAGATTTTATTGTTTTGTTTATGTCACAAGAAAATTGAAGAGAAAAATACGAAAAATTTCAGTATTTTTTACGAACAAAATTCATTTGGTTGTACTTTTTTGTGATATCTTTTTATCTAAAAAACGATATAAATATTAATACTACACGGGAAACTAAAGTGAGCTTCTACAAGGGAATATCCCTAGTCTAGTCGATTTTTATATCAAGATGGATCAGTTCGAGCAGCTGTTGACTTGTGCCATTTGCCTGGACCGATATAGGAATCCAAAACTTTTACCATGTCAGCATTCGTTTTGTATGGAACCCTGCATGGAAGGCTTGGTGGACTACGTGCGCCGTCAGGTTAGTGAAACGACAATAATATTTTTCCTTGAATCAGATATTGTCTAGTCTTATCAGTTCTTTTGCCGGTTATACATACACCCGACAGTAAGCTCCACCGCTCTTTACGACTTGTCAAACAGATAAATGCGAATTTTCACCGTAAAATTACTTTCACAATGTTGTTGATAATGAGAACTGCGCTTGATGGCAAAGGATGTCATTTTTAATTTGTACTACAACTTCATCCTCTGTTCCATTATAGATGCGAAAAAGTTTCTTGTCTGTTTTCCTCTCTATATATATTCATTCGCACTTCTATTTCAATTTGAACAAAAACATGACGTAAGCCCCAAAATCCACCCACCATTTCCGCACAAAATCAAGCGCATGCACCTTTTTGTTCGTGTTGTCGAGGAAAAAGCGTCGTTTTGGAAGACAGAACTTGTAAAAGGACGCGGAAGGAAGGAAGGATGCTTGCATGATGTCATACAATTATCTATCTCTTTTGGTTTTTACTTAAAGAATATGAACTTGTTCCAAGTTTTCCACGTATGTTGTATTTATTATCATCATCAGCCTCAAACATTTGTTTGTACATCTTCGTCCCTAATCTTAACCGCCGCGCCGCCACCGATCCCCACCATCGCTATACACAGTCCAATAACACTCAAGGCTAATATACTCTTGTAATTTTATAATAATAAAACGACGACGTCGTAATATACAATATAATCTATATGTGCATGCATATAAGTTATTTTTCCCGGCACCACCAACCCTTGACGTTGGAATATTATTCACAAAGTAACTCAAAAATATAGGACGTACTATGAATTAAAATGGAATCAACAAAAATGAAAAAGAGGAGAAAAGTTAGAAGGGCACAGAGAAAAATCTATTTAATTTCAGTATGGTCTCCGCATGTTTCTTCCCTTTACCATCATGCATCGCTGCTTCTGTTCCGTGGAATTTCTTTTGCTTTATCGAGAGAAAATCCCTGGATAGAGCCGTCACAGGGAAATAATAGAATGAAAAGAAGGGCAATCAGGAAAACGAAAAGGAGGAGGCAAATTTGGTGCTCGTTAATATGAATGTAATGATACACATTTTTGCCTGACTGGCATGGGCCTTGGTGATGATGGCATGGTACAACGAGAGCCGGGGATGTACATATGAAAAAGATAGTAATCACAATCAGCCACGGATTCGTCCGCAGAAACCAGAATCTGATCATTCTTTGATTTGGATAAACCGAATTCATGAGCAAACATGCCATGAACACAAGTCAATTCTGACCTTTTTCCATTACATGTGAAGCAAACATTTGCAATTTTCGTTTCATTCACGAGTAACAAAAGGATCAACTCTTATTGTGCAATAAAAGTAGGCATACCTGTATGCTTGGCTATAGGGTTACACGCGGTGATGATATCGGATACATTGCTTTTCACAATCTAAATCAGATCAAGATCAACTTCGTCACCGTCGCAGACACAAAATGAATGCGAAAAGGAGAGGGTTACACCATTTCGTATTTTCTCTTTTCCGTTAAAATGAATACGTAAATCCAATAACTACAAGCCAAATCGACTACGGAAGAAATACATCATAGAATAGAATAGTCACACAGCTTGTGTGTGCTCTCTGGGTTGGAATACGAAGCAAGTACGGTTGTCGTTATAGAATTGAAAATGAAAGGGAAATCTGTCTAAAAAAATCTGTGTACTTTCTCCGTTTTCCCTTTTCCACCTTGTCGTCGCCGGTACTTGTTATCTCTTTCCTTGGTATTTGAGCAGGCCATATAGATTGTGCACAAAAAAATGCTGCTTTTGGCATCGTAATAATAACTTTTAGGATGAGAAAAGCTGTTTTCATGTATCAAAATCTTATCATCAAGAGCACACACACATACGACGAACATACAAACGCCTTGTTTGAACTTGTACTTGTATATGCGGCTTCAAAAACCCATTAAGCCAATCAAATTAACGAATCTGTCAGAGATTGCTGAGATTCGCTCGAAAATCCCCTCAAATAGGAGACAGTTTGATTGACCCAACATTTCATGGCAATAGACATTCCTGGAAGTTCTCAGTCCGATCCAATCTAACACAGTAGTAGAGAAAAACAGAAGCGCGAATAAATAAATAGAAACACTATTCACTACATTCTGTAAGTATTATGTTTGATGGTTTGCATTCACGCAATAAGTTCTTGAAGATGAATATTAAAATTGTATACCTAGTTTCATTACTACATGACGAGTTTGACAGAACCAAAGAAATTATTGGGTAATCCAATCTACACGCCTGTATTGGATTTGTTATTTATTCAAAATTTTATAAAACTCTGTTTCAAGCATACCTTTTGTAAAACTTTGCATTTACTAAAGTTCATACACCGATTCAGGAATATATTACAATATACAATACGCAAAAATATTAAACTTGATGGCGGGTTGGACGAATTTTAATTATGAACGGCGTTTCATATCCAAGTTTTTCTCATGTATGAAATTGAAAGCATGAACACAAAGTATGATTACCTTTTAACTTGACGAAGTCAAAAACAGAGATTATATTATGAAGAAGTTGTGTTAATTATGTATGACGCTCGTTGAATTCGCAATGTTTGAGCGGCGTAACTTAATGAAAATTTATGCAATGTTCATATTACTGCGAAACTGCTATGAAATAAAAAGTTATTTTCTGTTTTAATTTTTACAGGTCAAATGTCCAGAATGTCGTGCAGAACACAGGGTTGGCTACCAAGTAAGACTTGTTTTTACTTCGTTGTACTTTATTTAATTAACAATAAGTCACTTTGTAATATAAATAGTTCGTAAAATGTACGACGCATAATATGAAAATGTAAAGAATCAAAACAGGTCAGCACAACTTCCAATCCAATAGTGAAGGAACCGCCACATACCATTAAGAATTCTACGGCTCAATTTATCCTTAGGACAATTCAAAGGCGTTACCCTCTGAACTAGGAACATTTTTCGCGTTGGTCCTCTGCCTCCTCTTATTTCTTTCACGTTCACAAGAGGTAATTTGGGATTAGTTTGTCGGGTTGAAAGGACAAAAATTTATCCTCCTTTTCCGAATGCCGTTTCCCATTTCCTCTTTCCTTTCTTATCGTCATGAATCATGGTATTTTGCACGTGCTTTTTTAGGATAAAAATGTTCGTCTTCGATTATACTTGCCATTCTTATTTTTTTTATCTCTAAGCCTTCCTNTGCCGTTTCCCATTTCCTCTTTCCTTTCTTATCGTCATGAATCATGGTATTTTGCACGTGCTTTTTTAGGATAAAAATGTTCGTCTTCGATTATACTTGCCATTCTTATTTTTTTTATCTCTAAGCCTTCCTAACTACTCCTAATTCCCTCCCTGTCTGCCTGTGTCCATTCAACTCGACGTTACATCCTATTTTTTTGCTGAGCCAACAAAAATAACTTCTCTACGTTTCTCCATGATCATCGTTAGTCACACGCTTAAACGTGCAGCTAGTGTAACAGTTATGTTTTATTGGGCGTCACACCAAATACCAGTGTGTGTGTGTTATTCCAAAAAGTGATATGATTGTTTTTTGTCTATGCTCAGTATGCAGGCAAGTATACTGTTTATTACTACCTACACTTTCTGCACTATCGTTTTTGCTGGAGCGGAACTAATCCCGAATGCAATTCATTACTCCCATTAGCTTATTTTCACTGTTTGCAGAGACAACTAATAAACAACCGTCTCTGGGGATAATTACATGTAGAGCTTTCAAAACTAAATACTACATATTTATATACTCTGTTTGTCCTCCAAAGTCCTCTATTTACTCCTTTATTTCCTGCTGGTGTTGCAACTACTAGTGTTTTACTGCTTACTAGTTCACCAATTTTTGTCATGAGTCATCATGATGCTGTCCTTTTCCTTAAATACCAAGACATCTTCCTAGTTTGCCTACAGGACATGAGAGATTTCACGGCTATGATGAAATATTGAGTTTGCTGTCGTTTCAGTCGTTTTTACGAGGATTTCATTATTTGCAAACAGTTTCACAACCTTTTTAATTAATAATTGGCTAATTAAAGAGATTTAATTCAGTTCAGTTGCCCCGATAATTTGACAACAAGTAATTTTAAGTAACAAGTGTACAGTGTCGATACAATCGAAGTTTATAGCGCTGCGCTATGATACATAATATTACTCACATACAACGTGTATTATGAATATTAAATTTGTTACTGCTAACCGCTAACTAACTATATTCCATTTTAATAGATAGCTAAACACTTACTCAAGGGAAATTGTTGTTTTTCATTGATGTTACTTCCACCATATTAGTAAAAAAAAAAGTACAGCATTAGAACATCAGTATCAATCAGCTTCTGATGTGCCTGGTTGTGTTGAATTTGGAAAACATAAATGTGATACATAAATGTATGCAATATATATTCATACCATGTTTGTAAATACGTCTTTGACCTGCCATACCAGTTTATTTCAAATGAAAACGGGTAACATTGATGTTTACATAAACGCATAGAATATTATATGATGCTCCAGATCGAAACTGCCATCTCAAAAATTCTGTCTGGATATAACTGTTTCGTGCTTGCATCCATATGTTGCAAATAGAAATCACAACAGATCCATTTATCACCGGATTTTACTTGTACAGCGACATCTCTAAACCTGTCACTTTAGGAATCTTATATTGGGGATGTTTTTTAGTCTGTCCAAACAAACAAAATTGACTTTGGAGCATATCTTGTAGAAGAAAACTTATAATTTATTTAATTTAATAGTCAGCTAAAATGATACAGTAAACAAATATACAAATACTCAACTATCATAGTCATGTAAAATACATTACTTGAGTTGAGTTATGGTAGTAGTGAGTCAGGTAGAGATATTCATAAAGTATGTATTATTCAAAGTGTAAATACTACCCCAGCCAGACTCAAAAGATGAAAGAAAAGATCAACTGGAAGAACATGAAAAAGAATTTAGCTAAACTAGCAAAACTAGCATGCAACCAAAATAACTACAACTCGGCGACTCTTGCTGTTATCTGATCTGAAAAGTTGTAAGATCCTTTTCCAGATCACTACAATCAACGATGGCAGTCTACATTCCCAAGATACAGCCAAATCTTTTTCTCCAACAGCTAAGCTAATTCGTAAGGATTACCGTATTTAGTATTTTGCACATATTTAGGTATTTTTAGATACCTATGCTATTTTTCAAGCTGTGTGTGAGATTTCTCTCTGGCACACGAGAAAAACTCGTAACTTATCAACGTGCTAATTGATACTGCGAGGACAGACAAGTCACAAAAATAAATAGAAACTCCGGTTTTATCACCAGAGACGACGTCAACCCGTGTCGTGTCTATTTACGACTCTTTTATTGTACGTTTTTTCTCCTCTCCCCCCCCCTTCTACAGATTTTTTTGTATGATTAGTTGACTGTGTCGATTCGCAGTGTGTATCGTGGTGTAGTGGTGCGTAGTTTCATCTTTCAGTTTGACAACATGTCAGTTACATATGGGCAAGCCAGCCACAAATGACTTCGCATCCAGCGCTTGCTACCCCTTCCTGTGATTCTCTGTTACATCTAGTAGTTTTTTTATGGCATGCTACTTAAGAACTTCGATTTCTGATAACGGGTCTATTTCGTCAGGTTTGAATGCTGCCCTTTAACTTCCTTCCTAAAAACTTTTTCAACAGCTTAGTAATTGCCTCTACTAAGAGTAAATCCTGGAAAGCTCATTCGAGATTTTATATCCGTTTCCTGGAAGTTAATACCGTGTTTCTTATGTATGTTTACTCTGCTTGTTATCTAATGATCTACGAAATACTTCCAAAACAACAACGCCTAGTATTTCCACCGTGTATTCCAGGCTGTCCTAATACTAGCCAAACGTGTTTCCCTTCATTTCTAAAGCATCACCAATCGCCACCATCATCTTTGCTCATTATTACAGTGATTTCGTGATTCACAAAACTCACGGCTTACGTTTTATACATATAAGTTGAAAGTCTATATGTGTCTGAATTCAAATTCCGATAGTACAGTTAGCCAGGAGAAATTGTAAAAAAAGTCAAGTGTGTATATGTGTAAATAGTTGATACGTTGCCACAAAAACTTAGTTACAAAATATAAACATTTCAGTTTTTTCTTCATTTTTTCTAGCTGCCTTTTGGCTTTGTTCACTGTTTTTCCTATCATCACCATTACCACCACCACCGGCATCATTGCACTTCTTGTCTTGCATTTTCTGCTGGCAGTGCATCTTTGCCATTATTAATATACCAAAGTTTTGTATATTTAACACCGGTATATTGCTACAAAGCAGGAGTAGTACACGTTGATGAGGTTATCAGTAGGAGTATTTTATTTTTCTTTTCTGGCTGGGATGACGATGACAAACTTAACCAAGAAAAGTCAACAACAGCAAGGGCTGAACAGCTATAGGCTGTATAATGGATAGACAAATAGGAAATTCTTTTGAGAATTTATTTCGATACATTTTAAAATGCATGGGCTTGATTTGGACGATGATAATAACGACGATGAAATGCTGGTGCAATGACTTTCGTGTCATTTTGGCTACAGCAGCAGAATTTTTTTGACTGTTTGTTTGGGCTCCTATTACGACGATAAGCCAATAGACTTTTGCGTGTACGTCACTTGTGTAGTAAAAGTTATGAAGTTGTGTATTTAGGATAAGCCAGTGTATTGGGTTCTCTTGATACTGCGGACCGGAGACCGCCGCGTTTGTCTATACACAGCGACTAAAAGTTGACTACTCTCTTTACTTACCTTTCCTTTTCACTTCATTGCTTTGCTTATTATGCACAGCTCTTCGTAATGAAGTTCGCGAGAGGAAGAATGATGCGACAAAAAAGTTCAATGGCACTCTCCCGTCTTTCATTTATTTACCAATACGCTTGCAAATGTATTCAGAGATGAAAAGACAAACAAGGGCCCGGTTGTCGAGCTCTATCAGCATTTCCTTTGTTCATTCTATCAGGCAGGGCTAAATTTACCGTTTTTTAAGCCGGTGTAAAGAGAAATCTCAAATAAAAAACGTGAACCTGAGAAGTGACAACGAGACAGATGAGCAAAAAGAGGTAAACAAGGAAAAATCAAAGACCTGAGTGAATAGACGGTAAGGGAAATAAGGAGAAAAAAAACGTTTGGACTGAAAAGGCACGGGATATTGCATTCCCAGAAAAATGATGAAATTTTAGCAATAAAAAAGCCTTAAGTCTTGTAATTTCTCTAAGAGCTAATGCCCGCTATTCCTTCCTGGTTAATTAAACCCTGATTCTTGTAATAAAGTTTACGTCAGAAATAAGGCGACATATATAGTATAGACTCAACTAATTAAGTGAGTTTATACTATGTACATTTTATTGGTAACATAATCTTTAGTAACCTTCAAAAAATATACTACTCGTGTATCTGGCGTACGGAATATTTATACATGTAACCTCGACCAAAGCTTAGAAAAGCTAAAAATAAACTACATATTTCTTGTTCTTGACTTCAATGTGACCCGCCTTGGTGTAAATTAATATATATCAATGACTATAAATATAGAACTTTTTCTATTCTATTTTTCATTTGACTGGCTGATTATTTTAATCAAAATGTCAATGTGCTTGTATCGCCACCCTCTATCACTATTTAAATCCCATTCACCCCCGTGCTTACTAAAAAAAGAATCGTCGAAATGCTATTAATTGCACTTATAAAGGAAAGGACAAGCTAGCCCAAATTCCGAATTGAAGGGTAACTCTTTAATGGTACATAAATTATGATCAAAGTGGGGCCAAAATCGAAACATATACTCTCAAATAACGCAATAATAAAGTAAATATTTCAGTATATCGGGATCTTAGATTTTATACGTACAATGATTCACGCTAATTCAATAGCCAATGAAGTGGCCTTAATATACCTACACATAATATGGTGATGAGATCATAAAATCAAAGGACCCCAAAATGCACAGTTGAACTACCAACGTATTCATGCCCTTAAAATACATTCTCCTAGTAATTATCGTCATGTTATATAATACGCATATAATCATAATGAGTAGCTAGTATCTTTCTTGATGGTTACGCGTACACACATCAAAAGAATGCTTGAGCCACTACAAACCTCCTCGGGATAGCTAATTTAAATACCAAAAATACCAGTATAGGAAGTATCAATGGTACCACGAGCATGGAGTGCAAAACCCTTCACTATTTTTTACTATAATACTCACATAACAAAAACTAAATCTCTCCATGAGGAAAGTGCAGAACCAATGCAAAAAAGTTCTTTTGTTAAATACAATCATCGTTATGATGCTGTACCGAGTTTTCCTTATGCTTTCAGTTTTTGTCCTTTTCTTGCCTTGCTGCTCACAAAAATAATACACAACATGATGAGAGCTCCTTGTCGAAAACAACAACAAATGATGATGCTTTACTTCTTTGCGTGTTTGTTGCTTTTTTACACTTATACTTTTGTCGGCACTGTGAACATGGTACTTAAAACGTGCTCTTTGTCATTGTCATCATTTACAACAAACAGTTCTATTGTTTTCTGTGTATGAAGAAGCAAAGGATGACGATGATGGTTTTTTACCCTCATCATTTAGAAGCTTTAATTTAACTGCTTTCTCGGTTCTGTCTGATATAGCCCAACCCATATTACAGTCTGTCTGGCTGGAACGTTAATTAAAAGTCGATTAGCTTAGTCAAGAGTTTTTCCCGTCGTCACTGCCTACTGTCTATGTACTTTTGGCATTTTTTCCTGGTGTGATAGCTGTGAAACGACATTACGGACAGCTATAAATAAATGACGTATATATGTAGGTTTTTCGCAATAACGGGCCTACTTGCTGCATTCTATAATAGTCTAATGTGCCTAAACAAGTAGTACTTGTCTGTGTCGCCGCCACTGCACCTCATCAAACATCACCGTAAAATTAGGCATTTGTAAATGCTGAAGCATAAATACTATGTGAACTCATTTCTATTATTACATTTTGTAACGTTTATGGTTCCCTTGCAATATAGCAATGCTTGTTAGTGTGTTCCTGCAATTACCTCGTTACAGAATATAACAATTAACAGTAACGTGCACACCTCTTACACAAAAGCCTTGGAGCTAATACGGAACACCTAGAATTTGTTAATGTCTTGGGAGACTTGAGAAGACACGGTATGTCACTGGCCACTAACTACTCTCTCATATAGCCCAAGTTAGTAGTATATTCGATCATTGCCGTCGTCACCATAGTCCAACTTTTACACCAGTTCACAATGTCACAATGCGGGCCTTTCCCCGTTTTAGTTTGCTTTTGACTGCTATGCTATTCGAAGAAGCAGCTAATTAGGTATTCTCATTGTATCTCCTAAAAGTACATAATATGTCGAACAGCGCTGTTACGAGAAACAGGCAAAGAGATTAGCTTTATTTCCATCGTTTGACGGTGTATAACGAGTTGTTAATTGTGAATATCTACAGCATGATGGTTGGTGATGTCACATGTCGTGATCCTGTTAATGTTATTGTAATTAAGCCGTAAATGTTTTGTACCTGCGCTTATTGCTAGTTACTAATTAAACTTCATCGTAAATTTGCAGGGTGTAATAATTAATTTAAGTAATTTATTAAAGGAAACAGTGCAGTACGGTTGTTCTTTAAACTATTTTCTTGGTATTAATAAGTGGTAGGTCTAGTCAATAGTGCGCGACCGATTTTTTATACCTAAAAATGTAATTTCAACAAAGGAAAATGCTTAAATCCAGCTAGTCATGTAGTGGCCCAGATTCAAAAATTGAGCTGACAGAATTATGCTGAAGATGTGATGACTCAAAGGAAAAAAGCACATGTAGGATGACTGTGGGCTAAAAATTAGTGCAGGCACTTTTTAAATGAAAAAAAAACTAACATTGAGTAGTAGAGCTATTAAATTGGAATGTTTTTCTTTCTTAATTCAATTTTCCGCTTCCTTGAAATCTGCGTGTTTTGCAGAACAGGAATTGGTGTGAGTAAGCAAAAATAGGATTATCCAATTTAAGTTTTTAAAACTAGAGACAGGAGACAAGACTAGAAACAGTGATGTATGGAAAAGGTAAACAGGGTAGATTGTGAATTTGTGCTGGAGCCATCAACGAATTAGATAAGTTATCGTTTTGATAATAATGATGATCTCATTCTGTGTTAGTAATGAGTTTTGGCAAATACAGTAAGTTTCAATCAGTGACATGATATAATGCCTTCTAGAGATACACGTGTAGTATAATATGGCAGGTGTAAGCGTATGTCATAATTTTTCTATCTTTTTTTGTCTGATGTGCTTCTATAGGGAGTTCAAGCCTTCCCGACGAATGTCACACTTCAGCGCTTTCTCGAACTGCACATAGACCTGACGGGTGAACTACCTGACCCAATGGCAAATGCTATCATGGAGCGATGCCAAATCTGCAGTGAGAAACAGTACTGCACCAACTGTGCTCACTGTGACAAGAAAGTCTGTCCTGATTGTAAAGAAGCTCACATTGATGTGCTCAAACGGGAAATCCAAAGGATTGGCAATCAAGTGAGAAGAGTACTCCATCGACTGAACGATGCCCTTAGTTCCGTGGAAAAGAACACGATGCAGCTACAGTCGAATAGTATTAGTGTGATGGACGAAATCGATGATATTTACAGGTAAATTTTTAAAAATAACAAAATAGCTTTTGTTTTTATAAAAAATAAGCTAACCAGTTTAGTAGTTTATCATGTCAACCTGACAGTAGTCTAGAATGTTTTATGCCATCGGAAATTGACTTTCTCGGTATTCATCCCACTGGTTTGTGAGATTTACGTGTACTTTTAATCAGATGTCGAACGTTTTCCTTCCAAATATTTACATTTTCCATTAGCTAAATATAGAACAAATAGAAATAGAAAGTAAACACGACAGAATGACATAAAAAGTCCCAAAAGGTACAAGTATATAGTCATGTTATACTAAACTGTGTAGTACTATACACGTAAATTATGGTACATGCCAAAATATGATTTATGTGTCCGCCAGGAGAAAAGCAACAAAAAACGAGGAGAGTCAAGCAGAGATTTGCAGGAGCCTTGCAATTTCCAACGTCTTATTCGTCTCTCACACACCACCACAAGCAAAACAGAAGATGGCTTGTGGATAAAAACCTGAAGACATGCGTCTACCTATAGAGAACTTCGAGAATAAAGAACGTTTACAGAGAGCAGCCTGGTGTAGAAAAAAAACTTCTCGTTCTCGTGTGATGATGGAGCACAGTCTAGTTGATATTTGATATGTTGCATGTTCAATTTTTTGTTTAACTTAACTTTGTTTAGGTATAACCAGGATAAAAGGATAAAGTAAGCAGAAAATGTGCAGTCATAAAAGAGATTCGCAAAGGTTTTCCCTGAAAGAATTTTCTAATGGAAGTAGGTCTGGTCTACATAAGGGATAAGCTAGGAAATGTGAGTACAATAACGGCAAACATGGTAATAACAAACTGCCTTATTCTTAATTCTTGATCATGATTATCATCGTGATCATGAAAAAACGTCGTCGCAACTTGCACAGCAGCAGCAACAACATGGCAGACAGTTTCAACATGACCCAAGGCCAGGAGGAAAAAAATTTGCTACTTTTTTGTTTTATGACTTTCCGTAGGCGGAGCATTAAAAAAGATGAGCAAGAAAAGAGAGATGTTATGAGAAGCTAACAATTTTTGATGTAACGTAACCTATATGTTATGGTCTTGTGATTTTCGTCAAGTAGGTAATGAAAGTCAAGCTGGTAATGGTGTGTGTACATCTCTGCCAAAAAGTGGGATATAGTGAGAAAGTGTATGATGGCATGATGATGGCGATAATAATGACCTGTCAAGCATGACATTGCGGGGAATTAGGCGTAACATAACATGGAAGGTTTTTAAAGGGCGACCCTGGTCTCATAACATAATTTTAGTAGTAAAGCTCCAATGATTGTTTTCTTTTCTGACTCGATATATTTATGGCTTTATGATCAGTATTCAGCAACTAAACATGAGGACTCATTCATTTTAATGCCGGGTGCTCTATATTGGTTTGTTTGATTTTGTTGGGCAGACGTTTATCGAAAGCTTTAAAGGATCGGACGGAATACTTGAAAAATGAGATTGAGCGGTACCTGGGAAATGAGCTGAAGCAGCTAAGCACACTCCGCTCTAATCTCGACCAAGAGGTGGCAAATATCCAATCAAACTGTGAACTTGTAGAAAAGTACATGCTAGCCGAGAGTGGTGGTAGCCAAAATGTGACCTGGCAAGACAATGAGCTCATGGACACAAAAGATATTTTCTTGAAAACGATGGAATTCATCAGAAACTTTGAGTATGAGCCGGGTGACTACGGACGCAGAATAAAATTTTCCACAAATCATGACCCCAACACTCTATCAAATACGTTGCATAATTTTGGTGAGTTGCACTTGCCACCCAGTAACGCTCAGAATGTGCTGCAGGGAGGATCTTCGAGCGGCAATACGCTGACTCCTGGTGGACCCCATGGCATGAATCAAGGCCAAGGTTCGGCCCTGATGAGAAGCAAGTCAGATCACAGATTGACAATGCAGTTCAGAGGTCAGCCTGATGAGGATGACTCTTGTACTCCCAGTTTTGGAAGTGGTAGCAGGAAGTTTGGTGATCAAAGGCCGGCACGTTCATACGGTCAGGAGGAAGACAGTTGTGGGGGTGAAAGAAAATCTCGCTTTAGATCTAGATTTACACGACACCTGGACACTTCCTTTGACGAACCAGAGCCGCCACCAAATAGAGTACGATTTGACACAGGACGTGAACAGCAACCACCAGTCAAGGAAAGGGAACGCGTTTTGGACACCGAAGATGCTAGCAAAGGTCCCATGAGTGGGGTTACAAGGTTGGCTGATAGCTCTCTAGTCATTCAAAGGATCGCGGAGGCTGAACGACCACCAAAACCGGCTCCACCACCGGTGCAACAACAACCCGTTGTTCCAACTCCACAGGCAAAGGTCACTCAACCTCCTCCTGTCGCTCCTTGGCGAAACAGGCAAATGAGCGAAGAAGATGAAATTGCCAAGCAAAAAAAGCAAAATAAGGAACAAGATGCCAAGCAAACCAGCGGGGGAGGGGCAGCTGTACGAAGACAAACCAGTAATGAACCTAGAAGCCCAGGGTACAACACATCAACCACAACAGCATCTACACAGGATGACCACTCTGACGTCCCACAAAGGGATCACGATACGGCATCCACTAGAGTAAGAAAATTGTCCCCAGATCGGTTCCCTCAAAAGAAACGGGCAGAATCAGAGGACAGTGGAAGCACGAGCGAGTCGGCAAGTAGCTCGAATGGTTCCAACGCTCATACAGGTTAGTATAGTCACCCTCCTTTCCAAACTACTTGTATCATCATCATACCATCTACTACTACTACTCCTACTACCACCACCACTTCTACACGTCCCATTATCAACAAATTTTTATCTTCGCCAAACTAAAATAAGGAATGTGAAATGAGAAACATCAGTAAACCATTTCCCTATTTGGCCCACTCATAAATTGCAATGTATACTTTTTACTGCACCAGAGTCACATTACTGTTTCCCTCAACTCTCTTCATAAATTATAATAATATATATTTTATTACGTAACATTTTACGGTCCTCACAACAATGTTACATACATAAGTATAATTATAGCACGTACAATATTTCAAAGTAGTACCTTATTACATTATCTTCAATATTTAAATTTATACTCTTCTCTATGAATTTAATGTGTACCATTACACTGTACAGTATTACGTTACGTTACTTGTTTTACTAGTGTCTTTTCCCCCACTATGGAAAATGTAAAAGTATCCTTTTGTCCTCTGAACATTATTGTCTGCATGCGGAAAAAACAGCAACTGTTCGTGTATTTTTGAATGTATACACTCAACTCAAATTTCCTTCCCCAAGCATCTCTACCGTTCTGTCTAGCAGTCTTGTTAACTGTAAAACACTTCTTTGTCTATCCGATACCCAAACAAATTATTATTGTGTCACTTTCTCTGTTTACTAAATTTTCTTTGTACATTATTACATACTCTTTTGTATATGTATGGTATGCTCTAGTCTCTATCTATCTTTGTTTGTCTCTGTAAGTGTCTTGTCAGAAATATATAGAGTTAACGTTTTAACAACACAAAAAATAACAATGCACTGACTACGGAAGATGTTGATGAAAGTTTCATTGCACTACGTATCCGTTGAGGAAACTAATATAAAATCTTATGCAAGCATAAAAGGAGGTGCATAAATGCTATCATTAAGAATGACATTTTGTGTTAGACACTAAGCATGCAATCCCGTTGCAATCTGGCCCCAAACATGCTTTGTGTAATATAGCAGCTACCCCATTTCGTTTACGTCAACCTCAACAAGCCTTCCACTACTCGTAGAAAATGGTTATTTTCAATTAAATTGGAATTTCAGTTAGATTAAAAGGCGAATAAATGACTATTACACACCTACGTACACACTAAAGTTGAAATGCTTGTCAATCTGGTCTCCTTATTGATTGTCACCACAGACTGCGTATTATGCAACGTTTTATGTAATTTTGTTAAAGAATA
>JAHZNB010001447.1:0-14686 GCA_027744295.1 Callyntrura guangdongensis
TTTTTTAATGAAGTTGAATAATTTCACGATTAACTTTTTGAATAACTTTTTCGGAAGGTGAGAATCTGAAGATTCCCTAGCAATGTTATTAATTTCAATTCTGAAACCCTACGCAGGCTGGTATCAGGTATGGTAGTCAAGAATTAAATGTAAGAATTAATTAGACTTATGAATGGTTCGACCAGGAAGTGTACGTTTAAGAAAAGCACATTAATTGATTGGTGTTATTTCATGTCCACGTTCATTTGACATTCGTCAGGAAACCATAATATTTATTTTCCTCAATAATTTTGTATTCATAAATAAACACAATGCGGATGAATATTCAACGCGGACAGTGAACATTTCTATTTAATTTACTTTTTACTTGTTTTTTTTACAGTTTTGTCTACTGAAGGAGGACACATTTAAGTCAAACGTGCTCTGTGTTTTCATTATATGGTTATTCACTGCAGCCAGCTTGGCCGTCATGCTTCCCCCGTAAGTGAAAATATTACAAGACGCAGCATCCAGTATCGGATTATGAAACTGTGCGCTATGTAGATATGCGCTGTACTTTTACTTTCTTTCAAGCACCTGCTGTATGCCATTCATTTTATATAAATGCATTTTTGCTTTTCATATGTATTCGACTATTAAATTGTACCAAACGGTACGGCTGTATTCCAACTAATTCCAAGAACCTCTAGTATTACGAAATACGTACAGGTTCAAATATTCTTTGCGAAATCTTGCAACTTTAGTGGACGCTTAAGAGCAGCTTTTGGTTGAAAGTGCAAAATAGTTATTTTTAGTGCGATAGTTTCAAAACAATTGATTTTTGGGCGGAATTATTGTTGGGAGTTGATGTGGTACTACGTGTCTAATTCACTATAAAATTTTCACTATCCCATACAGTGTGACCATTACGTTTGCCACGTTGGCAGTGGCGTCCATTATCCTAACGTGCTGCCTCATTGTCGTAATGGCTAATGAGTTTCCTATTCTGCCTGAAAAGCTGATTCGATGGTCGGATACGTTCAGTCTGTGTTGGAAGGACCGAAGCATCTTTGTTGTATTTGTCATTGTCACAATTGCTGTGGCCACGGGGCTAACCATTGTAAGTACTGTATCTCTGCGATTAATAAATTTTTATTATCTGTAGTTCCAATCGATCGACCCAAAAGTGTTTTCATAGCATTGGAAGAAATGCTCCTACGTAACACTATGCCCTTATTCTTTCTACACAGTGTACACTAAGATATTTTTAAATAGCATAATTTCGCACGCCGAAACGGATATGTGTGCACGAGTAACCAGAGAAAGATGTGCCGAAATAGTGCAGCACACTACTGTACAAAATTATATATCAACGTATCTCTATTTATATATAATACAATTTTTCTTACCTCCTCCATAGCCAATAAATTTTGTTAAATTGCGAGTAAACTTTAATGGAATGTGTCAAATTTCCGATTTTCCAAAGATCTATATTCTCCATTTTTAAAGATTTGCTGTTAATGGTGATGATGAAAAAACTCATTTTGTTTACTGATTACTTTTTTGTACAAGAACCCATTGCCGTTCTACGAAATTTTATGTTGGGCTGAAATTTAATACTGCACCATGTCATGTAATACAAAAGGGCTTACAGAGAAAGTGCGGAAAGTCTCATGATCAATGTACGTTCTTTTTAAATGAATACGTATAAAATCGACATGTGTGTGCGCCTCGCACTAACTAATCTCAAGATGATGATCACAACGAACATTTCCTCATAGTTGTATATTTTACCTTGTCTTTTTCTCTCTTCAGTTGAGCTTTGATCCAAGCACGTTGAGGACGTCTATTGGCACCTTAGCAAATCTGGATGATGCTGCTGCTAGAAATAGCATTGAACAGGATGATACAGAACATTCTACTGGAAGCTCTGTTTCATCGGGAGCAGCGGATCTTCATTCATATCCGTATGAAACCTCCACATTTACATCATCATCGTTAGCTTCGACATTGGATAATGCTGAGAACGGTAAGGGAAATAGAAAGATCACATGAACATCAAGAGTAAGGTTTATAAACTAACTAATCTCAAGATGATGATCACAACGAACATTTCCTCATAGTTGTATATTTTACCTTGTCTTTTTCTCTCTTCAGTTGAGCTTTGATCCAAGCACGCTCAGGACGTCTATTGGCACCCTAGCAAATCTGGATGATGCTGCTGCTGCTAGAAATAGCATTGAACAGGATGATACAGAACATTCCACTGGAAGCTCTGTTTCATTGGGAGCAGCGGATCTTCATTCATATCCGTATGAAACCTCCACATTCACATCATCATCGTTAGCTTCGACATTGGATGATGCTGAGAACGGTAAGGGAAATAGAAAGATCACATGAACATCAAGAGTAAGGTTTATAAGATATTATTTTAGGCCGGGATAGGAAATTGACGCAAGAAATTTATATTTTGTTGACGTAACGCAGCATTTTTGCATTCACCTACTATACGTTTACCCCCTTATCTTGGCTTGACCAACATGTGTGTGTACCTGAAAAGTATCCTAGATCTTTATTCGTCTTTATAAACTTACTTGTCTACCTCCCCATTAACTCGTGTCCTATTCATTTCAATGACGTTCCATACTAACGTCATTGACTCATCATTTAGTTAAAATTACTTTCATTTCTTCAAGTATGTGCTTTAGTCTTCATTTCCATGGTTAAATTAGGTATTGGTTGAATAGTTAAATGGTGTCCATTAACATTATAACTATACTGCACAAAATGCTGTTCGCTAACTACTAAACGCAGAATCAAGAGTAAGGTTTATAAGATATTATTTTAGGCCGGGATAGGAAATTGACGCAAGAAATTTATATTTTGTTGACGTAACGCAGCATTTTTGCATTCACCTACTATACGTTTACCCCCTTACTTGGCTTGACCAACATGTGTTACCAGTTAAAATTACTTTCATTTCTTCAAGTATGTGCTTTAGTCTTCATTTCCATGGCTAAATTAGGTATTGGTTGAATAGTTAAATGGTGTCCATTAACATTATAACTATACTGCACAAAATGCTGTTCGCTAACTACTAAACGCAGATAGTAACCGTCTTCATTAATTTCAGCAACCAATGTTTTCTTCTTAAAATTTTGTAGTGGTTCATATTATTCTCAATAACACGAAATTGTAAATGAAAATTCATGCTTCACAGGTCATTCTGGCTTTCGTTCCGTATTGCGAGTTGTCCACATGTTTGCTACATTGTTTGAAGTTATGACGACTGCCGGCGTGTCTTTAGAACGGTCGTCACCCGGAAGTATGGTTCACGTGGGTTGAAGTCGTTGAAACGCGTTGTACTACCGACAATAGTAATATGGACGTTGTATCATATTAAAGTTATTTCATCATTTTAAGTACTCGCCACAACAAGTAGTAATAAACGCTAACTTGAAACAGAGATGGTGCACTTTTGTCGAGAAAACTCATACATGTAAAGGAAACGACGCGGAAATGAACGATGTTATGTGCACGGATAACCAACAAGGTTTGTTGAACGTGTCACGTTTAAAACAACTGCTACCAAAAAGCATGCTTACCTATTTACTACTCCCTGTGGTCGTTATTATATTTTCTTACGTTGGTAGCTTTCACACTAAATAATCTGCCGGTTATCCAAAAAAATAAACAAACATATCGAAACACGGTTGGCGTACTCTAAATGGGATCGAATATGCGACGCACGGAGGAAAATATTAAGGTGTCATCAGATATCTGTTTGTAAACTCTATCATGTGAAGTGGGCACTACTACCCAGTAGTTTGTATATAAATTATACTTGTAGTATTATGAGATAGATTACCCTCATCAGGATAGCCCGTTTGAAACTCTCTATGAGTATAGAGTCGTAAACCCGGGACATCACAACAACAGCGACAAAGGAAACCAACAGAATAAAAAAGTAGCAAAAAAATATTTGACTGTATGACTGATACGAGTGAAAGTTGTTGGTCAAACTAGGAATTCTCATTTCTACCAACCAAGTTATTTATAACCCTCATCAACTGGCCTGAATTCCGCGCGAGAAACAACAAACAAAAAAGATATGGGCTGCAGTTTTGACTTTTCTTAGACAATCTTTGTTATTTTTCTTTAGTAATACTGCAATACCCCAGTTCTTACTCGTACCAGCAGCAGCACGTCGTGATATGACTATAAGACTATCAGTAAAAACTGGAGTATTTCCTTGTAATCCTCTAATATTTCCATAATATTTCCCCGTAAACACACGCATTTTTGAACGTTCACACGCTCATTTTGGTGGATAAAACCTGATGGCACTGTGGAAGTATGTAATAAAGTTGAAGAAAGCAAACCCAGGGAATTTTACCCTTGCTTGTTTACCATAACTCGGAAGGAAAGCTAAAGAAAATACAAAAACCTTTTTTTTACTCACCGGGTAGAGAGAAAGACCACAGTGAAAAGAGACGGCCGAAGATGGAATGGGAAGAACGCACATAAAAAGAGAAAACATTACCGGTTTCTGTGTATGCTCTTTGGACTTTTCTGGTTGAATGAACGAATGAATGACTGCTACGAGCACAGAATATTTTTTTAATGTTCACCGAGACTGGTTTTCTTGAGGATATACCTACATGTACTTGTTACTACATGGCATAGATCAAGCTTAATGTGACTAATGTATTACCATCCGTCAGTAATAAATTGTCGTGATCACTCAGAATATTCTCTTTTACGTGCTTTCTTTACTTCCTTTTTGTAATTGCTAACATTATTGTATGTTACATACAAACGTATTCTGAGAAAATGGTACCATATATACCAGTAGAAATTGTAAAAGTTAATACCTAAATAAGTGTCGTTTTTGCCAAAAAAAGAAAGAAAAATCTTGAGAATAAGAAAAAAGAGACGAAATGTACCATCAAAAGCAAAGCGTAGTACTCGGTTGTAGCACGTTACCCACAACTGCGTTTTTTCACCGGACAATCTAATTTCATCCCATTTTAGCTGCGCTTAAAGGTAACTTGATGTGACAAGTTAGGGACGCTGAGAGAACACGTTATCCGGAATTCATTCAAGTAGCGTTTCAGTGAAGTGTGGTGCAGAGTGTATTAGTACTTTTACAAAGGTTGGAAGGACTCTCCGTGAGCCCTTTTGACAAAGTAGCACTTCAGTCGGAGAGTTGGAGAGAAGAAGGAAAATTGACAGAACAGTTGCCTTTACGTACAATGCAAACTGTATGTGGAGGTAATGATGCTCACTTCTTTTCTTTCTTTGTAAATTATGGAAGAAACGTTGCATTTTACCACGTGTCCCATTTTAATAGTAGTATAGCCGCGACAACCAAGGCTGTAAAAGAAAGTATGCAAATAACTGGGCTGACATCTTTCCAAAAAGCTGCGGATTCGAGAAAAATTTGGATGATGAATTGTGTTCGTAAGAAAACCTTGTAACACCGCAGGTTATGTGTTTGCTTCTTTTCAACGTAGGCTATAGGCTTCTTTTCTTGTAACTGGTTTCGGTAGGTATTCCATTCAGAGCTTTACGTAATTAGTTTTGTTGAGAAATATAAAAATTCCAGAGAGAGAGAGAGAGAGGGAGAACTCTGCACTAAAATATTTTAAGGATAAAAACGACTCTCTCCTTTTATATATTCTTTTCTCTTTAGTGTTCATCCTTATTGCATTATCTTATCGTATTTGCCTTCTTGTTTGATGTTAGCACAAGAAAAAGGGAGAGAGATGCAGAGAGGAGGAAAGAAAACGTAAAGCAAAGAGTCTTTGTTCTTGTTCACAAAAATCTTATAAAACCGTCGTAGAGAAAACTTTTATTTTTTTGGGTATTGGGTGTACAGCAAAGAGATAACAAGAGTAGATGTTGATGTCAAAGGAAAAACTTCAGGATTATATTACGAGAACAACTTGCTTGAAGCTTACGATGATCGTCATATCATAATGCGTTGCACATTCATGTACATACATGTGGGGACAGCAAATGGAGTCACTGCTTAAGGATCTCCCTGCCTTATTTTTTATTCTCTTTTGAGACATTGTGTGGGGTTATACAACGTACAAAACTGGGTTCATGTGTATACCAGCGGCATTTTAGAATTAGGAGAAGTGCCGCAACAGCTCCAAAGAGTTATTTACTGTGCAGGATACATATGGGCTGCTAATTTGGCAAAAGAGGAAGAAAACGAAGATCCTGCCTTGAATAACTTTGCAAAGTGGTGGTAGCATCATAACGAAAACTTAACAGGGAAAACACAATTTTCCTATCAAGGAAGTATTCATTATAGGTTAGTGGTTGAATGAAGTGAAAGCGGAGAAAGTGACAGCACGCGATATGCTGAGTGTGCTGTGTATACATTATAAACATACATAAATGAATGTACTTGAAATTTATCTAGGTATTTGTGCATTGATGATGCGGCCGATGAATGTGCGAAATGTAGTTTTTCTGTTCTGTTTTTTCTTTTAACTTTCCGCACGTATTCACATTCGCAGCATGCATGTTCACTCCGTTGTTGTGTTACTTCATAAAACTGTGCACAAATAGGGACTGCACGCATGAACCGTAAATCATCAGTTTGTAGATTCGTAGAAAAATTTAGATAATATTGCTCGCATTAAAACATAAATAAATATTTGAGAGTATGCATGGTCTTCACAACTTTGAGTGCAGGGCATGGTTCCAAGAACTGGTGGTGTGCAACCAGGCGGCTTCGTGTGGAATAAAATATACGAGCAGCGTGTCGGTGGTAGTATTGAAACGGCGTTCTTTTGTTAAAATAATGCATGTTATTGGATCTCCACAAGGAAAAAGTTGTTAATAAATGTAAAAGGGACGACGAACACAAGTCTCATGTGCTCTCGCTTTCTTCCTCTTTCACTTTTCTCCATCTTCAGTTCGCTCTTACACTGGTGCATCTATAGAACTCCCAAACCCGTCATTTGTAGTCATAAAGACGTTTGTCTGCCGTCTTTTTCTCTCTCTCTTCTTGGCTTCACTTTCCTTAAGTAAGAATACCAAAGAAAAAACTTCTCTCTTTCTGTGTTGGTCCCTTCTGTAAATGAGCTTCTATTAGCCCAAAATATATTATTGGCTACGAGAACTGCAATAAATACATATTATTTAGGCAAGTGTGTACAATTTTGCGTACTTGAACCTTTCTCTTTGGCTCCTTGTTGGCAGTACTGTAGTGTTGGTGAAGATAAAGGATAATAATATGTAATACTAATAGGGGTATTTTCTCTCGAGACTTTTTTAACCAAGAAATTCATATGCTGTTACAGGACCAGTGGCAGAAACTATATCGGCGCTTTTTATCCGTATCAGTTATGGCTACTATCATTACATAGGCCAAGACAAAGGAGAGAAGAAAAGATAATTCACCAACTTTTTTTCTCATCCTTTCTTGCCTCTTTTTGAATCCCATGTACAAATGTACGGTATTGTGATATGTGTTCAACTTGTGGATCTACTTAGTTTCTTCGTTATGTACATACAGGAGTCATCGTAGTTTGTAGGAATATTGGAGATGTAACATTGGACCGAATGCGGTTGTAATGTTCTTATTTTGTTGTTTGTTTGGGCATTTATATATTCTGTGTACTACATACCCTAAACACTGTTTAGAGAGTCTTGCTGTGACCCGCTGGGTCGGGACACTACAGAGGCAATTGAAATATTGTTCCTAACATGAAAACAAATAAAGTAAAGTGTATCTACAGCTATGGTTGACGATGATGATAACAACGGTTATTGTTGCAAGAACCAGCTTGTAGCTACAGACTGAAAAGAGATAACACGCGTTTTTGTTTCATCATCAACGGCAGCCAACTACACAGAAAGTATGGAAATCCCCTGAAAAGTTTTGACGGCACTTAACTTCCTATTACAAGTATATATTTGTAGTTTCTTTGTGTATAAACACATCCCTTTATTTTTTCCTCGGTTCGTTCTCATTGTGTACAGTAATAGCGTATAACTGACCAATACGATCCGAGAGGCATATATTTACTCGGTGTTTGTTGTAAGTCATACTCATGAGGATAAGGATGGCTTGGAGTGTGAACCAACAAACTCAGACGATACTTGAGGAAAAATTGGTGGCCTTTTTTATTTGGGAAACCTTTTGTTAGGCTACTGCTGGTATTTTGTCAATACTATGTGTAAAATAATGCCAATCCAAGACAAGCAATGATTTGTAGATTTGTTTTGTTGTTATCTTTGTTGGTAAAAAAGTAAGTACAAACAAGACTGTCGTGCCGCATGTATGCATGGTACATACTCCAACAACAATTAAACAAACACTAGGAAAGCCTACCTACTTGGCGTAAACTAGCACAAACGTATGGTATTGACAGTAGTAGGTATGTATGTTAATAAGTTTTTCCTTCTATGCATCCACAAATGGAGTTTTGCTCTTTCTAAACTAGTTCTTCGTGACCTTTGTTATATATGAATGAAATAGAAATTGTCGAAACTGGGGAATTATTAATATAATCGATACTTTGTTTTGTATGTGTGTAGATGAAGCGAACCAGTTGTTGAGGGAGAAAAGGTCTACATCGACAATATCAAGTGGGTATGGTGGCACGGATGTCAGTTCTGGAGGAAAAAGAGGCAATAACGAAGGGGTAACTGGAGCGGTGAGAGACATTAGAACAAGTTTTAGAATACAAAGAAGTATAATCGAAGAAGAATCAATGACAATCGTAAGACGAATGGGGATAGTACAAAAAACTCGCAACTCCAGTGTTCCCCTGAGTTCCAACAGGATCATAAATAACCAAGATGATGTTGCTTCTTTTGTTTCGTCATCTTCCGTGCATTTCTCTGACACTCCTCCACAGCAGCAGCTACAGCGAGCGCAGCAGAGTACGGCGAGAAAGAAAAGGAGCTATCATCGCTTCAGTAGTTTTTTCAAGGGAAAGAAACACACAAATCAAGAGGGAACGCAAAAACGAGGAGAAATACAAGTCTTTGACCTGGAAAAAGTTAGAAACATCAGGAATAATGGTAACAATGAGCTGATCGTCGTGGTGAAGGATGAGAATATCCTACAGAACAAGGCTAGCAAGCAAGAGAATGCTTTATGGAGCGGTAGAGAAGAGCAGCTGAGTGAGAGATATGATGATGATACCTTAGGGATGTTGGAACAAGCTGGAAGGAAAGAAAGTGAAACAACAAGATCAAGAACTGTTAACCCCACTGCTACCGTCGCCGCCACTACCACAAGTCTTAACTTTATGAAGATAAACGCTTCAAAGAAAAGCTTTGTTGTAAAAACAAAGAAAGAACAAGTTGCAGGAGAAAAAGAAAAAAGCTTGACAGCGGCTTCCACGGAGCCGATGATTGGTTATGGTACAAGGCACCGGAGAACAAATAATAAGCTATCTTCATCAAAGAAAGTTGCAAAGAGAGTTACAAGCAAGACTGTGGATAATAGGCTGGTGAAGTTGAGAAGGTTGCGTGACACAGAGATAAATACAGTTATAAGTTCTATGGCTGATGATACGTCTACTATAGCTGTTCCTAAATCATCATCCTCATCGTCGTTACGAGGGGCAGCAACAGACTCATTATTTTCTTTGGAAGCACAGCCTCCGACCTCTGTGGTACCTAACGATGGAGAAATTTTCCAAGTGTTTCCTCAACAACAAAAGAAGTCTCGCCGCTTCAAACGAGCTCATTCTGAACAAACCCTCACCTATAATAATAATAATAATAATGAAAATAGTAATAATAATTTCAATAGAAATTCCATCCATCCACATCGCCACACCACTAGTGGTGGTTTCAGGAAAAATGGGGGAGAAATAAACCGTTATTCTAGTCTGAACCCCATTTACTATGACTCTGCTTTATTCACACTTCCTAGTTGGATAAGCCCAGAAAGAACGAGGAAAAGCAATAATAATTACAACGAGACGTTTATGGAGAAGAGAAGTAGAGCTACAACATTTAGACCTGGAAGTACTGAAAGCAGTGACAGTGTTGATGACAATTTTAATTTTATGAACAATAATTTCATTAATCGTAAATATTCGAAGGAAAATGACTTTGAAACTATGATAAAATCCACCACTCCACTTAAGAGTACCGCGGTTTTTAACGGCGAGACGGAGCACGGACTAGGTTCCACATCTAAAGAAATTTTTGCACCCGGTGCATTTAGCACACCCTTCTCTTCATATTCTTCTTCTTCCTCTTCGCCAACGCCGTTGACGTCTTACGCGTCGTTGGCGGAATCAGCAGTATTAGTGCCAAACGTTGTTGATGGTTATGTTAATGATAACGATGACCTTGTGATATTAGCTCGTAGTAACAGTAGGAAACGTAGAAATGGAGTGGTTACAACAAGTGACTATCTCCCGACAATGACATTCTCACGGTACAACAACGGTAATAGTAACGATTTTAGTAATAATAATAATGACATTAGTAACAATAGGAAAGCTCATCATGATAATGATGTTGATAATAATAATAATAATAATAACATTAAAGTAAACTCTGCTGGTGATAATTTTCCGCGTGAGCCCGCTGCGTACACTTTAGGCACTGAAGATGACGAAGATAGTGTTGGGGCCTACAGCACACGACACTCGTCTTATTACACTTCAGGACGAGCTAGGCATAAACTAAATTTTGATCAATTGGGAACTACTAGTATTTATAGTAATGAAGACGACGTAGGTGGAAGTGGAATGTATGTTCAAAGAAATACTTACCACGGTGGTGATTGGGCAACCTACTCAAAAACTGGTGACGATGTTCCCGTTGCCGAGCGGCGTGTGGATGAACCAACCGCCAGATCTTTATTGGACTCATCAGCAACCCCGTATAACATTAAAGGATACAATAAACCAAGGGAATATAATTATCATCACCAGCAGGAGCACCCCATTGTTGGAGATAGCTCCATGACTACAGCAATTAGTGGCCATGAGAAAAGTAAGAAAAGTAGTCAAGATACCACGAATCCGAAGAAAAGTTCAGAACTCTGTCTGGATAGCCCGCATTATGTGGTGTACTCGTGGGTCTTATGCATGGTCTCGTTGGCTGCGTTTCTGAAGTTGTATTACATGGTGAAAGCAACCATCATCACGCTTCTGTTCGTGACCTACTCTGTCCTAATCGTTATAACCTTTAAAGGATCAACTGCGATAGACAACATGTAAGTGTCACCTAAGCTCTGTATCTTTTCTATACCGGAAGTTTGTATATATATCATTTAAGGTAGCTACTTAAGAGGATATCGCGGGATACTAATGCAAATTGGTTTACTTGCGCTTTTTCACATTCTACTCACATGAGAAATGCTCCCACATTGTAGCCAATTTCTTCATTTCATACTTGAAGTTGCACACTTTTTGTATATTATAAATTAATAATATAGTAATAATATTGTACACGTAGAGTACATACTTATGCATTGTTTTATCTTTGTCTAGAATTCCGGAATTTTACCAGTTGCTGATGATGATCTTCCTATTTTTCTACATTGTGATTCATCATTCTCGGCTAGTTGAAGTCACGTCGAGGCTGGACTTTTTGTGGAAGAAACAAGCAGAGCATGAACTGCAAGATATGAAGGAAACTCGTACTTACAACTCACAGCTACTCAGAAACATTCTTCCGGATCATGTAGCAATGCATTTTCTCGCAGCAGAGGAACGACGACACGAAGTAAGCACTGTTAACGGCGTTTTGTAATAGTAATAATCATTCCAATTGATTTATATTTTGATTAAGTATGCTTTTACGTCAACACATTTCCATTTTCATAAATTTATTATGGAGATAACTTGATTTATTAGTCTCTAAACTCCAGTCCAGATCGAGACATGTATATATTTATAGAATTTTTATTCCTCTGCACAGACATAGATACATTACTATTTGAAAGAAATGTACTAAAAAGAAAGTATAGTACTTAATGCACTTACGTTAGTCAACTGACCATCGTCGCATCGCATTAATGACAAAGTTCGCGGTCCCATAACCAAGTTTGCTAGTGGAGTGAGTACGCGCATTAACCCAATGATTACCACAGTAGATGACCAAAGCAGTTCAATTTAACTGTGTACTTTTAATGTCCTTGTAGTTCATACGACTCTGAACCAATAGGTAATGCACCATTCAAACGGGCAATAAAATATAAAATGTAGACATGATCATCATGCAAAAATGAAACAGCACGTTCTATAGGGTAATATATAAAGGGTGAAGACTCCAACGTAGTTTTGCTAACACGGGGCAACTTGAGAAGGTGTCGAACAACCCGATATCTTTTCCCCATGTAGTTTTACATCTTCTTCAGGAGATTTATGTGATGTATCGCTTTGAAAAATATATCGGAAGAATGCATTAAGCAATATGAAAGTTGAACTAGAGAGGTCTGCCATCCCCATTGTTCGGCAGTATTGAAATTCATTGTTGTGTGTATTATACGTAGTCAGGCCTGGCATAGGCGGATTCTAATGTGGCATGAATAAATGGAAATCATAATGCGAATCTGGGCAAGTTGCATTCAAGTGGAAATGCTATTATTGCTGACATTTTTTTCGACGCTTCTCTCGAGACTAGTAGATAGATTGACTCTCTCCTTCATCTATATCTCTTGAAACTGGAAACCCACTCACAGTGGTGGGATAGCCAGTTTAGGCCAAGTCAGGATCTCCTTTTTCTGCTGTCATACCAATTCTTCTTTTTAAGAGGACAACCGTCGGACATTCCAGAGTAATACTTTTTCTTGATACACAAAAAGACAGCAAGCAGTATTGTAATCCTATCAATATACACACATATATTTTGGCAGTTGGTTTACTGTATTAGTCTTGTCACTGGTGCAGTATCTATCTAGAACTGCATGATACAAATGTATACTTTTTGTGTTGGTGAATAACATAATGGATTGTGTATTCAAGGCCAGGACTACTGCTTTCCTGAAACTAAAACCAAAAAGCCGTGAAAAGAGTGTGCATGAGAAAGAAAGAAAAAGCAATCATGAGAGAGAAATGTGTCGCTCCTGTTGTGGTGGTAGTAGCAGTAGTAAAAGGAAAATGAAAAGCTGTTGTTGCTCTTATAAACAGAATATTCCTTTCATGGGATGTCTTACTTTCTCTGAGAAAAATGAAAAGTCAACTATTGGGAAACCAAGTGTAAGGAAAATGCTGGCGAATGGGCGCACATGTATGCGTCTCGGATAAGCATATGAAATGGAATCCGCTCAAGCGGAGAAGGAAAAAAGGTGAAAATATAAGAAGGTGGATGGAGGGATTAAAGGGTTTAGAAAGGTATTTTGGAAGCAAAGTCGGGAATGGTGATGAGTACGCTGGGAACGAATAATAATGATATCTTCGTTGGGCCATGGAGGTAGTAGTGGGCACAAGAATGTATTTTATTGTTGTTAGTATGCAGAGTGGAGTCATTTTCCCACAGACTACCACAACTTGATCGTGACAAAGTCATCCTGAAAAAGATTTAAGTATTTTCAACTTGACTCTGGTACGTAGATGACAGTGAGTGACGCTTTTTATATTTTGCTTAAAGTTGATGCAAGTAGCAACTTCTCCATATGCTGATTTTATGTGCATAAGTTGAAGTAATCTTGGTGTACTACCATTCCCATTATCGTCATCTTTGTCATCAGTTCCTTCACAAACAAAAATCTCGCTCTCTGTATAATGGTTTCGAATTCGGGTGCAATCTTGCGTGAAAACAGGTCTATGGCTTGCTTTTTTTTACATTTTTGAAAGTGATTTTATGGACCTCAGTAGCACAGAAAATGGGTTTTTGGGATTTTATGTTTTGCCTTATGAAACAGCACAGGCCTGGAAATGGAAAAAAAGTAATCTCTCTCTTTTTTTGTTTTTGATTAAAGGATCGTTGGTAAGAATGAAAAATACTCATAAAGAAACAATGGCGTATTTATTTCCCTAATAGCTCCACGCTTTAATTTACACTCTGTCTTTTGTTTTACAGTTGATTTTGATGAGCTGCTGGATGAACGACGTTTTTCCTCAATTGAGAAAATCAAGACTGTTGCCAGTACTTACATGGCATGTTCTGGACTGCATCCAAGTGATCAGGTACGTGTGTCAGAAAATGTATCACGTGATCAAAAAATAAATGTTGTATTTATACCGTGTCGTATATTCATAAAAGTAGTATGTATCTCCCTGCCCATTTTTCAGTGCTTTTATGGTACACAGATGGGCTCGATAAATCATTGCAATGTCCTGTAAATAATAACGGGGTAAAAGGCCACCCCTGCGCAATTTAAGTTTGAGTTAACTGAGACTGTAACCCCAGCAGTGGCAGCGTTTTTATTGTGCTTTTTGTTGTAACCGCCGTACGACGATCACCACGAGTTATTTAATACAAACTAGTCATGTTGCAGTACGCTGCGAGCACTATATGCATTATTATGATTTACAGTGACAGATGAGACATTTTGCAAAAAAGTGGTGAGGCACTACCCCACTCGCACAAATTTTTTCCGTAAAATATGAGCATCTTTTATGTGCACATTTGTTCGCTGCATTTTTGTAATGCATTAAAACGCTAGGAGATTATGTGTTTTAGTTGTAATCGCCACTCAACCCAGTAACTTGTTCATTTCACAAGAAAAACATGTAGACTTAGGCTACGGGAGGTGTTAAAGCAT